>JAREIK010013885.1:0-48662 GCA_029783825.1 Sapria himalayana | reverse complement strand
TCCGTCACTATGTGTTGATGCAGCAATCTCATGGTTTAGGAGTTTAGTAATTTAAGGTATTTAGGTATTTTGTGGTTTATAGGTTTTATTTAAATAATTAAATAACAAAAAATTATTTTTATGATTTTCTCATTTTTCACGGTTATAACCATTGAAAATATTATAATTTTTAATTTTTTTTTCAAATGTTATATAATATTTAATTATAATAATCATACAAAATAAATATCATGTATATTCAATATAAATAATTTTTATGATCGATATTATAATACTGATCATAAAATAGATTAATAAACTATTATTAATAAGATAGATATTAAATAAATATATATGCAAAACCTAAAACGATTCAAAATCAAAGTAAAATATATTACTAAATAATAATTTTTATTTTTAAATTTTTGATTCTTTTATAAGCTTATAAATTTTTTTGATGAAGATAAATTATTTAAATATATTTGTCTCATTCATAATTTTATTTTGCAATTAATATTTCTATAAAAATAAACTAATAAATAATTAAAATGAATATTGAAATTATAATGAATACAAATAAAAATGAGATTCATGATTAATTATTTAGGGTATACCAGTTTAATGGTTTAAGTATTTAGGAGTTTAGGAGTTTAGTGATTTACGTGTTTAGTCATTTAGTAGTTTATATGTTTTATTTAAATAATAAAATAACAAAAAAAATTATTTTTCAAATTTTTTATCAATTTTGAAGGTTATAACCATTATAAATATAATAATTTTTAAATTTTTTCAAATGTGAATACAATATTTAGTCATAAGAAACTTAATAATTATATATCATGTAAATTAAAATAAACAATTTTATTGATAGATATTAATAACCTAAATATAAATATAAATATAACAATGATAAAAAAATAAATTAATAAACTATTATTTATTGATAGATATTTATATAATATTTATAAATACTTAAACCTTTAAAGTTGGTTTAAAGGTTTAATAATTTAAGGGTTTTGGGGTTTTGGAGTTTAATGATTTAAGCGTTTAGGCATTTAGTAGTTTATATGTTTAATATAAACAATAAAATAACAAAAAATTTATTTTTGTGATTTTATCTCATTTTCAAAGATGTTAACCTTTAAAAATATAATAATTTGTAAATTATTTTCAAATGTAAATATAATATTTAGTTATAATAATCATTATATTTATATATCATGTAAATTCAATATAAATAATTTTATTGATAAATATTCTAATAATGATCAAAAAATAAATTAATAATCTATTATTAATAAGATAGATATCCATTAAAATATAATTACAAAACCTAAAATGATTCAGAAGCAAAGCAAAATATATTACTATATAATAATTTTTTGTTTTGAATTTTTTTTTCTTTTAAAAAGTTTGTATATTTTTTTTGATGAAAAATAATTTATATAATTATATTTGTCTAACTCAATTTATTCTGTAATTAATATATTTATAAAAATAAACAAATTAATAATTAAAATTAATATTTAAAATTAGATTAAAAAATGAGATTTATTATTTATTAATTATTATTTTGAGATACCGGTTTAATTTAAATTAGATATTTCTTACTTATAATTTATTTTGTAATTAATATTTCTATAAAAATAAACTGATAAATATTTAAAATTATACTGAAAAAAATTTAAAATGAGATTTATGATTTATTATTGTTGTATATTAATTTAATTGATTAAGTATTTAGAGGTTTTTTCATTTAGGATTTTAGCTATTTATGTTTTTAGGCTTTTAGTGGTTTATACGTTTTATTTAAAAAAATAAAATATGAAACAAAATTTCTATAATTTTTTCTCATTTTCATAGGTTATAACCTTTGAAAATATAATAATAATAAATTTTTTTGAAATGTGAATACAATACTTAGTTATAATAATATTAATAATTATATATCATATAAATTAAATATAAATAATTTTATTGATATATATTATAATAATGATCAAAATTAAATTTATAAACTATTGATATTAAGATAGATATTAATTAAAAAATAATTACAAAACCCAAATTGATTCAAAATTATAGTAAAATATATTTATGTATAACAATTTTTAATTTTTAAATTTTTACTTCTTTTATAAGCATATATATTTTTTAAATTATATTTGTCGCACTCATAATTTATTTTGTGATAAATAATTATATAAAAATAAACTAATAAATAATTAAAATTAATTTTTAAAATTATAATAAATAGAATTAAAAATTAGATTTAGTAATTATTAAGTAGTATATGGCGGTTTAATGGTTTAGGTATTTTGGCATTACGGGGTTTAGGACTTTACTGATTTAACTGTGCATAAATTTAGTGGTTTATAGGTGTTATTTAAAAAAATATCAAAAAATTTATTTTTTGATATTTTTAAAGGTTATAACCTTTGAAAATATAATATTTTTTAAATTTTTTTCAAAAGTGAATACAATATTTAGTTATAATAATCATTATGTTTATATATCATATAAATTCAATATAAATAATTTTTTTGATAAATATTCTAATAATGATCAAAAATAAATTAATAACCAATTATTATTAAGATAGATATCAATTAAAATATAATTACAAATCCTAAAATGATTTAGAAGGATAGTAAAATATATTACTATATAATAAATTTTAGTTTTGAAATTTTTTATTCTTTTTATAAGTTTATCTATATTTTTCGATTAAGAATAATTTATATAAATTATATATTTCTAACTCATAATTTATTTTGTAATTAATATTTATATAAAAATAAACGAATAAATAATTAAAATGAATATTTTAAATTATAATTAAAATAATAATATTGAGATTTATTATTTATTATTTAGGGTATACTAGTTTAAAAGGAATATCCTTTTAGGATTTTAGAGATTTAGGAGTTATTGATTTAAGTGTTTAGGAATTTAGTGGTTTATAGGATTTATTTAAACAATGAAATAACAAAAAAATTATTTTTGATATTTTCTCATCTTGGAAAATACAATAATTTCAAAATTATTTAAAAATGTAAAAATAATATTTTGTAATAATAATCATTATAATTATATATAATATAAACAAAATATAAAAAATTTTATTGATAGATACAATATCAATTATCAAAAAATAAATTAATATACTATTATTAATATGATAGATATAAATTAAAATATAATTACAAAACCTAAAATTATTCAAAATCAAAGTAAAATTTATTACTAAATAATAATTTTTGTTTCTTTTGTTTTTGCTTCTTTTTATAAGTTTATATTTTTTTTTTGATGAAAAATAAATTATTTAAATTAAATTTGTATCACTGATAATTTATTTTGTAATTAATACTTTAATAAATTATTTAAATTATAATTAATGTTTACGAGTTTAAAGATTTAAGTATTTAGGGGCTTTTATGTTAAGGAGTTTAGAGATTTAAGTGTTTAGGGATTTAGTTGTTTATAACTTTTATTTAAACAATGATATAACATAAAATTTATTTTTTTTTATTTTTTCTAATTTTTAAAGGTTATATCATTTGAAAAAATAATAATTTTTATATTTTTTTCAAATGTAAATATAATATTTATTTATAATAATCTTCATAAATATAAGTCATTTAAATTCAATATAAATAATCACATTGCTAGATATTATAATAATGATTAATAAATAAATTAATAAACTGTTATTAATAAGATAGATATTATTTAAAATATAATTGCAAAATCTAAAATTATTCAAAATTAAAGTAAAATAGATTACTTAATAATAATTTTTTTTAATGTTTTGCTTTTTTTATAACTTTATTTTATTGTTATTATAAATAAATTATTTAAATTAATTTGTCTTACTCATAATTTATTTTGTAATTTATAATTCTATAATAATAAACTAATAAATAATTAAAATAATTATTTAAAATTATAATGAATACAAATAAAAGTGAGATTTATTATTTATTATTCAGGATATTCCGGTTTAATGGTTTAAGTATTTAGGTGTTTATGGGTTTAGGAGTTTTGTCATTTAAGTGTTTACACCATTAGTGATTTATAGTTATTATCTAAAGAATTAAAAAACAAAAAATTAATTTTATTAATTTTTTAATTTTTTTAATTTTTGAAGGTTGTAAACTTTGAAAATATAATAATTTTAAAATTTTTTAAATGTGAATATAATATTTAGTTATAATAATCTTAATAATTATATATAATGTAAACTAAATATAAATAATTTTATTAATAGATATTATAATAATGATCAATAAATAAATTAATAAACTAGTATTAATAAAAATGATATAAATTAAAATATAATTGTAGAATCTAAAATGATTCAAAATCAAAATAAGAATGATATAAATTAAAAATCTAGAATAATTTATATTATACAAACTTTCATCATGTCTAGTTATTAGCAATCGAATCGATATTATATGTATTAATCCTTTTTATTTATCACAATGAGTTTAAAAGAAAAAAATCAACATATTTGACACATTTATGACCACCTAAAAAGATTTGCTAATAAATATAGCCAAAAACATAATCGATTGATTCACGGGCAAAATCAAACTTAACAACAAGATCTTTACAATTGAATCAACTTCAAATTTAGACCCCATAAATTTACTACAATAAATTTAAAAAAAAACATGACAAAATAAAATACCAATAATATAAATTGTTTATTTAAATATTCGAAATATTATAATTAAGTTATATAAATTTAATTTCAACTTTATTATCATAGAATTTCTTTATCAATATATTATAACATAATAAAATATTTTAAATAAACAATAATTAATAATTAATAACATTAAAAAATATAATAAAATGATCTCCATGATTTCCAATATCCTAACTATTTGCAATAACACTAGATTCACATATCTCATCATCTACTAAATCAATTCTAAATAAAAATTAAATAAAAAAAATTAAAATTTTATGAGATCTTCAAATCCCATAATGACCAAATCATATATGAATGTATGATGATTTACTTCAAATAATATAAAATTTAAAATAAAATTTATGATACAACAATCAATAAGGTTTCAAATAATAGTGTTATAATTAACATGTTTATCAGAAACATCAAAAATAGAATATTAGCTAATATTTTTCATGTTAAATATAAGTATTATGTAATTTTTTTATTAATACAAAAATATATAAAAATTTCATAACATTAAAAAACATAAAAAATTTTATAAAAATACTTTAAAATACTTCGTAGACAATAAAATTTCCAAACTTTATATCTATCAACAAACCTAAAATAATTATCAATAAATATTAGATATTATTAAAATTATATATACCCGATATTAGAATTATGTATTGATTATCAATACATAATATCAAAATATATCAATAAAAAATAAACAAATTTATTATATTAATATGATATAAATTTTATTTTTAAAATTCTAAAAAAATTTATGATACAATAAATAAATATTCATTTATGTATACAAACAACTTATATTATACTCAAGTACTTATGCAACATTAATAGTATATTTAAAAAGCAGAAAAAACACCCTAACCCTAGTATCATAATTATTAAAATAAAAATTAAATATTTAAAGTACTAATATTTTATTTTATTTCTTCATTGCTTGGTAATTTAAAAAGATTTTAAGATTAAAATAAAAAATATAATAAAATATTTTAAAACATATATTCATATGTATGAAACAATCAAATAAGCCAAATAGTTGGATTCATGAAAAATTGGATAAAATTAAATATCATATAAAAAATATATTACTACACTAAATATAATAATTATAGCGAAACTCCAAGTATACCACTGAATATCATTTTTAAAAATGATGACCATTTCATTTAATTAGTTAGAGGCAAACAACAAAGCAATTCATAAAATATGACCAAGTAATCTCGATACTTAAATATAAATAAATATATTATTTTATCATATGATGATAATAACTTAGAAATATTAAATTAATAAAAATTGTATGAATCAACATATCTCATCATATGTAAAATAACGAGTGATCTACTAGCATGTTTGATGTCTAGCATAATATTGAAATATAGTATTTATGTAAATATAAATATTAAAATTAAATGAAAAATTCAAATTATGCATAGCTATCATGAAAAAAATTTTATTAAGAAAAATTCAAAGATTAGTATTCAAAATAAATTAAAAAAATTACTAGTGAATGATAATGCATATTCAATTGAAAATATTATGACTACCACTAGTGCACGCATTACGATCAAGCATGATAATCTAAATTATACTAGACACTGATCAGAAATATTAGTTATCAAAAAAAAGACATGCAATGCATGCTAATGTTACTAATAATATAGCTAACTTTCAAAATTTTTTAATTTATTATTATTTGAGAAGGTGTCAAGTAGATCGGATGACTTGGGCATGACACAAAACATAGCCCCGCAGCATGAGTCATGCCTAGCCAAATAACGACACAATCCAAAACTATGGCAGGAGCTGGAATCATGCCAACTCAAGACATTACTCAGGTTGTGATAAGCTAGAGATTGTCATGTCTTGTATCAGGCTAGGAACGACCCACATGCCTAGCCTTTGGCATGGTCCACCAACATGACCGTGACCCAAGACCATGCCCAAACCTATTTAAAAATAAAAGATATTTTTTTAGTGTTGTACCTGTTATGTGTGGAGACACTATCTCCCTATCCCACATCGGTGAGAGAAGTAAAGTGAGGGAAGCTCACTTGTTATAAATAGGCTAGTATGTTTATGATGTAATTGACACAAATCCTTAGTTGCAATCATTCAGTAAGCTAAAGAATTTTTTTCCTTCTCCCCTTTTATAATATTACCTAGGAATCACTCGTTGCAATTAGTGGTTTAATAATTACCTTTTTTTATACTACATATTTATGCAAAACAACTGGTATCAGAGGTACGAAGGGTAGTTCCATGACAGAAAAAAAAATACAAGTAGAAAAAGTTGATTGTAATGATTTTGGATTCTAGAGAATTCAGATCAAGGATTACATGTATGGTAAAGATTTGTATCTTTTCACTGGATGAGAAACCGGAGGAAATGAAGGAGATTGAATGGAAGACATTGGTAAAACAATCATTTATCTAGTAAAAATATATTCTTTTGTAAAGAGTGGATAATATACTCATATATAAAGATTTCATATGATATTCGTCTAAAACAAATTGATAAAACAATCATTTATGATGAGTTGATTTGACACTCTCTCATAATGAATTGATAAGAAACCCATTTATAATGAGTTGATACGACACACATTTAAAATGAGTTAATAAGACCTATTTTATAATGAGTTGGTAAGATACTCATTTATAATGAGTTAATAAGCTACTCATTTATAACAGGTTGATAAGACACTCATTTTTAATGAGATGATAAGAAACACATTTATAACGAGTTGATAAGACACTCATTTATAAAGAATCGATAAGACAGATATTTATAAAGACTTACCAAGACAATTATTTATATTAAATTGATTAGACCCTCTCTTATAATTAGTTGATTAGATAAAAATTTATAATAAGTTAATAAGATACTCACTTACAACGAGTTGATAAGACTCACTTTTATAACAAGTTGATAAGATACTAATTTATAATGAGTTGATAAGATACTTATTTATAATGAGTTATAAAATACTATTTTATAATGAGTTATAAGACAGTCATATACAATGAGTCGTGAGACACTCATTTATAATAGGTCATAAGAAACTCATTAATAATGAGCTATAATATATTTGTTTAATATAAGCTATAAGGAAGTCATTTATTGTGAGTAATAAGGAAATCAATTATAATCAGAGTTAAGAGTCATTATAATGAGTTATAATATAGTCTTTAACAAAGAGTAATAAGAGAAGCATTTATAATGAATTATAAGTGACCCATTTTATAATGAGCAATAAGAGTGGCACTTATATTGAGTTATAAGAGAGTCATTTATAATGAGTTATAAGATTACTATTTAAAATGAGTTATAAGATATGTATTTATAACAAGTTATATGATAGTCATTTATAATGAGTTGTGTGGCAATAAATTATCATGAGATAAAAGAAATACATTTATAATGAGTTACATGATACTCATGTATAATGAGTAATTAGACTGTCATTTATTATGAGTTATAAAATACTCATTGATGATGAGTTATAAGACACTCAATTATAATGAGTTTTAAGTCCCTCATGTATAATGATATATATGACACTAATTTATAATGTGATATAAGGCAATCATTTATAGTAAATTATAAGATCCTCATTTATAATGAGTTATAAGACACTCATTTATAAAATTTTTAAAAATACTCATTTATAATAAGTTGATAAGAAACTCATTTATAAAGAATAATTATCTATAATGAGTTTATAAGACATTGATAAGTCATTTTTATTATAATGAGTTAATAAGGCACTCATTTTATTTTTGTTGATAAGACTCATTTATAACACTATGATTATTAAATTATTTATAATGAGTTATAAGACAATCATATACAAAGAGTTAATAAGACTATTGTATATGATAAGTTGATAAGGTGCAAGAGTTACTAACAGATGATGATTTATGAGATATGAAAATTGAAAATATTAATATCATCACTAGATACTTTCAGGCATATACATTATGATGATGAAAATGCTATACTTTTTTATATGATTCGTGGTTGATCATTCATGATTGTTGACTTGTGTATTTTTAATTATTTTTTTATACGATACTATATTGTTATTAATTTTTTTTATATTTCTGTCGATTATGTTTTTATTCATTTATGATCTTATGAGTTATGCCTCATCAAATATTAAATATGTGTTTGTATGTTGTATAATATTCTATTTTTGATATGAAACAAAAATATAGAATTAATTTTTTTTTATTAAACACTTTTATTTTTTTAATGATACGAATTATAATTTTTTTTAATTATTTATTTCATTTAAATTAATATAAATATAATAATTTAAATAAATAATAAAATAAAAGATTTAAATTTCAAAATAGTTTAATTGGATGTTTCCCCAAAAATTAGCATGGCTCAGCATGACCTTGCATTTAGAGGTGTCAACCGGGCCAGCCTGGCCCGGCCGCCACAATAAATGGCATGATTAAGCCATACATGGGCCTGCCCGGCACGAGAATTTTTGGTGCCTAGGCCCGTGTTGTGCCCGACCACGGCACCAATCGTGTCGTTACGTGCCGAGGCCAACCAGGCCCCGTGCCGTGTCTGACCCGGCATGGTTTTGTGGCCCGAGGTGGGGTTCGTCGGCACGAGACATGTCCTGCACCCTACCCCCACTTCATCGCCAACCACTAAAGTTCATACTATACGGATATGGAAAATGCGTGGGCACGAGTCCGATTCTACTCCGACCAGACCCAGGGTCCAGCTCGACCCGAATCCCCCCCCCCCCTAACGGTTATAAAAAATTAAATTTTGAATATCCGCCGTTGGATTTCGCCTCAAACGGCTAGAGGGCAAAATCCAACGGGCCTCATGATTTTGCCCCCTAAAAATCAATAAAAAAATAAAATAAAAAACAAAAAATAACTTAAAAATTTTTTTTTCTTAATCTATAAAATCTTTTCTAACCTTTCTAAAAAATTTATGTTTTTCATAAATATTTATTCTCACACTCGCAAAATTCTCTGAAAGTTCTTGCTCTTCTCTCTCTCGGAACTTCAGGATTTCATCATTTGGCTCGGCTTTTCGAGACTCTCAACTTGGGTTTAGAAGTTCGAACTAGACCGTGGTGTACAGTGCACGTGATCTACCTAACTACTTTATGAATATTTTAATTTTTGTTTAATATTGAACTATAATTTTTAACATAAAAAATAATATTTAAAAAAATTAAGTCTTTTTGTTTACTTTCTCTCTCTCTCTAATCCAAAAACCTAATATCTATCATCTATGCTTTACCTCCTGTTTAACAAAAATCCAAAAAAAATAACTAATACTAATGAAACATATTTAAATTTAGAAAATAAAAATCTTACACAAAGGTCTGATGCTGCTGAACATTTAGTTTTTCCAGTCGTCTCAATCCAAATATTTAAAAAAAACTAGGACTTCTGTAGTTTGGACTCATTTTAATATAATAAAATAAAAAAATATTAGTGACGAGAAAGAAAAAATGACACAGTGCAAATATTGTATGAGCAATTTAACTTGTAAGAGTTCGTTTGGGACTGAGCACCATAAGATACATGCTGAATTATGCCCCAAAAAATATGATGCATTAGATCATAGGCAAACCCAACTTAGCACTGCATTTTTTGAGATTAGATCGAATTCAGTCTCAAAGTTTACTCCATTCATATACCGCAGCGAGTTGGATTAGAAAGGGATGACCAAACTTATCACATTGATGGGTATGTCTATCAGATTTTCGAAAGATCCAAGGGTAGTGCGCATCATGCAGACATATTTTCAGTCTGCTTATCATAGAATTCATAGGTCCATATCTAGGAATGACATACTAAAATTTTAAGTTAGAAAAATAAATAATAATTAATGAATTTATGGCATATAATGGAGTGTTGTCCAAGACGTTCAATATCTAGACAACTCACAATGAATCATCTTATGCAAGTCTCCCTGGTCACTATGTAGATTCTAACTGGATAATGAATAAAAAAATTTTAGGATTCTCTTAGACTCTCCATCCTCATTATGGCCTGACCATTTTTGAGGGTATGAAGAAAATCTTTAGGAAATATAAAATTCAAAATAAAATTTTTAGTATCACATTCGATAACGCATCTAATAATAGAGTAGCGATTAACATGTTTGTTAGGAATATTAGAGATGACCCATTAGGAGAGATCTTTCATGTCAGATGCATGTGTCACGTGATTAATCTGATTGTACAAGCGGGAATGAAGATGTGTTCCCCCACGTTGGATAATATACGTAATGCACTAAAATATATTCATACTCATCGCGGACAACAAGAGTTTGGTAGTATCTGTCTGTCTGTGAATTTTAAAAAGAAAAAATTTCAATTGGATGTGAGACACCGTTGGAATTACACGTAATTGATGTTGGAGTCATGTGTTGGATACAAATACGTGATATCTGACTACGTCAATAATAAGAGTGACGAACTTATTATTGACGATACTGAGTGGGTTTTAGGAATTTCATTTATGAAATTCTTGAAGATTTTTTATGACACGACGAACATGTGTTCGTCAGTTTATACTCTCATGACTTGCATTGTACTAAGGTGCATATACAATATTACTAGCATGTTTAGGAAGTATCGAGCTAACCCGAAACTTAGCCATATGGTTGCATAGATGGATACCAAGTACTTAAAGTAATAGTCTACTGTTCAATCTCTTTACTGTCTCGCTGCATGCATGGACCCTATTTATTTAGGTGGAATGGGTACATAACACTCAGACTTACATTTCCTCGTGCATGAACTTGGAAGACCCACCTGAAGGGTTCATTCACGAGAAGTTTACTGACATGTTCACATACTATGATATTATGTATGATAGTAGTAGTAGCGAGACTGTGATTATGGACATTGATACATTCTTCGGAGATAATTTTTTCATTCAGTTAGCGAGGGGGAACTTGCCTTGTGTTATAAAGTGGGTATGACATCTCATATTGTAATATAGATATAGCATTGTGTGGAGGCCACAATATTAGAAATGGTCTTTCATGTGTTGGTTGTGGCTATGACACTATGAACTAGCCATCACATACATGTAACCCTTCCCTTCGTATCTCTTTAGTGTCCACCACATTGTGAGTGGTCACCATACTTACCTTTTCTTCTCTTGCATAACACTCATGGAACTATTAGGATGTCATAACATTGACACTTAGCTTACATGTATGTGTCATGGCTATACCATTCTTTGAGGATAAGAGTCATGGACATGGAAATAACTATATTAGGTTAATATCCTATCTAACATTTAGTATGCTAAAAGTTACATCTTTGAATAATTATCATAGATTTTCCAATGGTAGTAGTGGCTCTATAATTTTTTATAACACAAAAGTCATTGTTTTATAAAAACTATCATGACTCTGACTAGAGTCTACTAAGTCATATAAAGATAAAGTCGTAATGTTGAGAAATTGGTCATAACCTTTAGTACCAATGGAGTACTTAGTTGGTGTGATAAAGAATTAATATAATAGTTATTTAAATTTTTTAAGCTAAGTATGGTTGCGACTCCATGATAACATCACACCCATTGAGAATGTGTCATATAGTGGAAAGATTGTGCTAATAATTTCGTAGGGTCATGGTATACAAGAATTGAATCCAACCGATTAAGTAGAATTTTGGCCAAGAATGTAAATTGAAACTATAAGAGACATACTGATAAACCTTATCTGCTAAACACTTCCAAAAACTCACTAATATATATTAAAATTCGTCAAAACAACAAAAATTGTGAAATAAATAAAATATTTTCTCTATTTTCATATCTATACAACATTTTTTTGAATTTTTTCACCCTCCCCTCAATCCCCTCTTTACCAACCCCAAGGTAGATGCATTCGACAAACTTTCGTATTGGTCAATCGATCTACACAACATTATTAATCACCAAAATACACAATAATTTTTGGTAATTTGAATACCAAATAGTTATATACCATATAATAAATGAATATATTATAACTTGAAATAAATGACTTTTCTATAACTTGTTATAAATCATTCACTTATAACTCATTATAAATGATTGTCTTTTAACTTGTTATAAATGACTCGCATATGACTCATTATAAAATACTCTATTTAACTCATTATAAATGACTTCCTATAGCTCAGTATAAATGACTCTCTTATTAATGACTCTCTTATTAATGACTCTCTTATAAATTATTATCCTATAACTCATTTTAAACAACTATGTTAAATGCATTATAAATGACTCACTTGTAGCTCATTATATATGAGTATCTCCTTCTAGCTAGTTATAAATGAGTGTATTATAACTCATGTTAAACAAATGTTTTATAATTCATTATAAATGAGTGTCTTATAACTGTTTCTAAATGAGTTGCTTACATCTCATTATAAATGAGTCTCTCATAACTTATTATAAATGAGCGTCTTGCAAATCAATATAAATGTGTGTCTTCTAACACATTATATATGACTATCATATAACTCATTATAGACTATTATCTTATCACTCAATATATACGACTATCTTATAACTATTTATAATTGAGTATCATAGAACTCATTATAAGTGAGTGTCATTAATTATTATAATTATCTAATAAATGATTAGAGTGTCCAATAACTCATTTTATATGAATATGTAATAGGTCATTAGACATGAGTGTCATATAACTCATTATAAATAAGTGTCTTATAACTAGTTTTAAGTGAGTTTGTTATAACTCATTATAAACAAGTCTCGTATAACTCATTATAAAAAAGTGCATTACAACTCATTATAAAAGAGTGCATTACAACTCATTAAAGGGTGTATTATAACTTATTATAAATGAGTATTTATTAACTCATTATAAAATAGTGTATTATAACATATCATAAATGAGTGTCTTATATGTCATCATAAATGTGCGTCATATATATCAATTAAAATGAGAGACTTTTAATACATTATAAATGAATGTCATATAACCTATTATAAATAAGGATCTTATAACTCATGATAAATGATACTTTTATTACTCATTATAATGAGTATCATATAAATCATTATAAATGACTATCATATAAATCATTATAAATGACTATCTTATAACATATTATAAACAACTATCTTAAAATGCATTATAAATGACAATCTTATTACTTATTATAAATGACTCTCTAATAACTCATTATGGGTGCATTGATTATTACTCATTATAAATGCGCTCTAATAATTCATTATAAATTCCTCCCTTATTATTCATTTTAAATTACTATCTTATAACTTGTTATAAATGACTCTCTTATAACTCATTATAAGTGATTGCCTTACAACTCGTTATAAATGATTCTCTTATAGCTCATTATAAACAAATCTATTATAGCTCATTATTAATGAGTGTCTTATAACTCATTATTATGACTGATTATAAATCAGTATTTTATAACTCATAATAAATGATTGTCTTATAACTACTTATAATAAGTATCTTATCAAATCATTATAAATGAGTGTCATATGAACTCATTATAAAGTAGTGTGCGATCATGTTAATATGAAAGAGAGACTTATCAAATTGTTGTAAATGAGGGCCTTATCAATTCATTATATATTATTGTCTAATCAACTCATTATAAGAGAGTTTCTAATCGAATTATTACTAATGAATGTTTTATCAAGTCAGTATAACACGTGACTTAGCAACTCTTTATAAATGAGTGTCTTATCGGCTTTTTATACATGAGTATCTTCTTAACTCCTCATAAATGACTATATTATCAACTAATCAAAAATGAGCGTCTTATCAATTCATCATAATTGTGCACCTTATCAACTCATCATACAAGAGTCTTATTAACTCATTTTAAATGGGTGTCTAATCAACTCATTATAAATAAGTATTATATCAATTTGTAGTGAGAGAGCGTCTTATCAAATCATCATAAATGATTGTCTTATCAAGCTATTTCAAAAGAGTAATCTATCAAATCTTTATATATGGGTATCTTATTAACTTGCTACAAACAAGTACCTTATTAACTATATAAATGAGTGTCTTATCAACTCTTTATAAACTAGAGTCGTGTAAATCATTGTAAACTATATCTTATAACTCATTATAAATTTGTGTATTGTTACAAATTATAAGAGTATCTTATATAGAGTGTCTTATTACTCATTAAAAATATGTGTGTTATCAACTCAATAAAGATGAGTAACTTATCAACTCATTATAAATGAGTGTCTTATCAACTCATTATAAATGAGTTCCTTTAACCTATTATAAATGAATATGTTATCAACTCTTTATAAATGATTATCTTATTAACTCATTATAAACAAGTGTCTTATCAAGTATTATAAAAGTGTGACTTATCAACTCCTTAATAAATGAGTATCTTATGTAGAGGTTATAAATGAATTTCTTGTCAACTCATTATTAATGATTATCTTATAAATTTATTATAAATGAGTAACTTATGAATTCTTTATAAGTGGTTATGTTATCAACTCATTATAAATGGGTTTCATATGAATTCATTGTAAATGAGTTCATTATAAACTAATTATAAATGAGTGTCTTATCATCTTATTATAAAATCAATAACTCATTATCAACAACTATCTTTTCAACTAGTTATAAATTAATGTCTTATCAACTCATTATAAAATCGGTATCTTATTCACATGATATAAATGGATGTCTCATCAACTTTTAAATAAGTGTCTTATCAACTTATTATAAACAAGTCTTATTAACTCTCTGTACATGATTGCCTTATAAACTCATTATAAATGAGTGTCTTATAACTCATTATAAATGAGTTAATAATCAAAGTGTTATAATTGAGTCAAAACAACACAAAATAAAATGAGTATTTTATTAACTCATTATAATAAAAATGACTTTCAATGTCTTATATTTTAAATTATTATAAATGAGTGTCTGATAACTCATTATAAATGAGGGTTTATAACTCACTATAAATGAATGTCTTATATCTCATTATAAATAAGTGTCATATATATCATTATAAATGAGGGACTTAAAACATATTATAATTGAGTGTATTACAACTCATTATAAATGAGTATCTTATAACTCATTATAAATGTATTTTTTATAATTCATGATAAATGACAGTTTAATTACCCATTACACATGAGTATCATATAACTCATTATAAATATATTTCTTACAATTCATGATAAATGATGCCACATAACTCAATATAAATGACTATCATATAACTTGTTATAAACATGTATCTTATAACTCATTATAGATAGCAATCATATAACTCATTATAAATGACTCTCTTATAACTCGATATAAGTGCTAATCTTATTACTCAATATAAATGAGTCACTATAATTCATTATAAATGCCTCTCTTATTGCTCATTGTTAATGACTATCTTATAATTCATTATAATTACTTTTATAACTCATTATAAATGACTCTCTTATAACTCATTATAAATGATTGCCTTATTACTCACTATAAATAATTGTCCTATAACACATTATAAACAAATATATTATAGCTCATTATTAATGAGTATCTTATAACCTATTATAAATGAGTGTCTTATGATTAATTATATATGAGTGTCTTATAACTCATTATAAATTTGTATTTTATAACTCCTTATAAATGAGTATCTTATCAACTCATTATAAACAAATATTTTATCAACTCATTATAAATTTGTGTATTGTTACTCATTATAAAAGAGTGTCATATATAGAGTGCCTTATTATCGACTAAATAAAAATGAGTATCTTATCAACTCATTAAAAAAGAGTGTCTTATCAACTTCATTATAAATGAGTAACTTATCAACTCTTAATAAATAAGTATCATATCAAAACATTATAAATGAGTTTTATTAAATTCATTATAAATGAGTTTCTTATGAACTAATTATTAATAAGTGTTTTATCAATTCATTATAAACAAGCGTCTTATCTATTTGTTATACACAAGTATCTTATCAATTCATTATAAATGAGTATCTTATTAGCTCATTATAAATAAATATCTTAACAACTCATTATCAACTACTATCTTTTCAACTAGTTATAAATGAATGCATTATCAACTCATTATAAAATGGCTATCTTATTCACATGATATAAATGGGTGTCTCATCAATTTTTAAATGAGTGTCTTATCAACTTATTATTTACAAGAGTCTTATTAACTCTTTGCATATGATTGTCTTATAAACTCATTATAAATGATTGTCTAATAACTCATTATAAATAATTGTCTTATAACTTATTATAAATAATTTAATAATCATAGTGTTATAAATGAGTCTTATCAACAAAAAATAAAATGAGTGCCTTATTAACTCATTATAATAAAAATGATTTATCAATGTCTTATAAACTCATTATAAATAATTATTCTTTATAAATGAGTTTCTTATCAACTTATTATAAATGAGTATTTTTAAAATTTTTATAAATGAGTGTCTTATAACTCATTATAAATGAGGATCTTATAATTTACTATAAATGATTGTCTTATATCTCATTATAAATTAGTGTCATATATATCATTATACATGAGGGACTTAAAACTCATTATAATTGAGTGTCTTACAACTCATCATAAATGAGTATTTTATAACTCATAATAAATGACAGTCTAATTACCCATTATACATGAGTATCATGTAACTCATTATAAATGTATTTCTTTTAACTCATGATAATTTATTGCCACACAACTCATTATAAATGACTATCATATAACTTGTTATAAATACATATCTTATAACTCATTTTAAATACCAATCTCATAACTCATTATAAATGACTCTCTTATAACTCAATATAAGTGCCACTCTTATTACTCATTATAAAATGAGTCACTTATAATTCATTATAAATGTCTCTCTTATTACTCTTTGTTAAAGACTATCTTATAACTCATTATAATGACTCTTAACTTTGATTATAATTGATTTCCTTATTACTCACTATAAATGACTTCCTTATAGCTTATATTAAACAAATATAATATAGCTAGTTATTAATGAGTTTCTTATAACCTATTATAAATGAGTGTCTCACGACTCATTATATATGACTGTCTTATAACTCATTATAAAATAGTATTTTATACCTCATTATAAATAAATATCTTATCAACTCATTATAAACTAATATCTTATCAACTCATTATAAATTAGTATCTTATCAACTTGTTATAAAAGAGAGTCTTATCAACTCGTTGTAAATGATTATCCTATTAACTCATTATGAATTTTTGTCTAATCAACTAATTATAAGAGAGGGTCTAATCAATTTAATATAAATAATTGTCTTGTCAAGTCATTATAAAGATGTGTCTTATCGATTCTTTATAAATGAGTGTCTTATCAACTCATTAAAAATGAGTGTCTTATCAACCTGTTATAAATGAGTGTCTTATCAACTCATTATAAATGAGTATCTTACCAACTCATTATAAAATAGAGTCTTATTAACTCATTTTAAATGTGTGTCATATCAACTCATTATAAATGGGTTTCTTATCAATTCATTATGAGAGAGTGTCAAATCAACTCATCATAAATGATTGTTTTATCAATTTGTTTTAGACGAGTATCCTATGAAATCTTTATATGTGAGTATATTATCCACTCTTTACAAAAGAATATATTTTTACTACAGAAATGATTGTCTTATCAACTCATTATATACTAATATCTTATAAATCATTATATAGTATATCTTATATCATATTATAAATGAGTTCCTTACTCATCATAAAAGAGTGTCTTATAATTTATTATAAATGTCGTATTATACTTTTATAAATGAGTGTTTTATCAACTCATTAAAAATGGATAACTTAACAAATCATTATAAATATCTTATAAAATTATTATAAATGAGTATTTTATCAACTTACTATAAATGAGTATCTTATCAAATCATTATAAATAAGGTTCTTATGCATTCATCACATGTTAGTTTATCATAAACTAATTATAAATGAGTGTCTTTTCAACTCATTTTAAACAAGTGTCTTATCAATTCATTGTATTTGATAGTCTTATCATCTCATTATAAATGAGCATCTTATCAAATTAATATAAACTATTATCTTGTCAACTAGTTATAAAATGAGCATCTTATTGACTCATTATAACTTGAGTATCTTATCAAGTAGTTATACATGAGTGTCTCATCGAGTAGTTATAAATGAGTATTTTATTAACTTATAAATAAGCGTTTTATCAAGTAATTATAAAGAAAAGTTTTATTAACTCATTGTAAATGATTGTCTTATCAACTCATTATAAATGAGTATCATAAAACCCATTATAAATGAGTATCATAAAACCCATTATAAATGAGTATCATAAAACCCATTATAAATGAGTTACTAATCAATGTGTCATAAATGATAGTCGTATCAAATAATAATAAATTTAGTGCCTTATTAACTCATAATAAATGTCTTATCAATCTCTTTTCAATGATTATCATATCAACTTGTTATTAACATGTCTTATCAAATCATTATAAATGAATATCTTATAAACTCAATATTAAAAATAATTTTATCAACTCATTGTGGGTTAGTATTTTATCAACTTATTATAAATGAGTGTCTTACCAACTCATTATGAAAGATTGTCTTATAATTTCATTATAAATGAATATCTTATTAAGTTTTTAAAAATAATCATCTTCTCAATTCATTATAAATGGGTTTATTATCAACTTGTTATACATGAGTGTCTTATCAAGTTCATAAATGTGTGTGTTATCAACTCAATATAAATGAATATCTTATCCATCATTATAAATGTGTGTCTTATGATTCATTGTAAATAAGCATCTTATAACTCATTATAAATGAGTGTCTTATAACACCTTATAAATGTCTTATCAACTATTTGTGAATGAGTGTCTATCATTTCATTATAAATGAGTTTCTTATCAACTCGTTTAACAAAAATTTATAAACTCTTTATACATGAGTGTCTTAACAACTCATTATAAATTTATTTCTAATCAACTTATTATAAGAGAGTGTCTAATCACCTTGTTATAAATGATTGTCTCATCGAATCATTATAAACAAGTTTCTTATCAACTTTTTACAAATGAATATCTTGTCAACTCATTTTAATCGAGTGTCTTATTAACTCATTATAAACAAGTATCTTATCGAATTATTATAAAATGGAGTCCTATCAACCCATACTAAAATAGAGGCTTATAAACACATTACAAATGAGTATCTCATCAACTCGTTATGATAAAATGTCTTATCTACTCGTTATAAATGATTATCTTATCAAGTTGTTTAAAATGAGTATCCTATCAACTCTTTATATAGGAGTATCTTATCAATTCACTACTTATGAATATCTTATTAAATAGATAAATGAGTATCTTATCAACTCATTATAAATGAGTATCTTATAAATCATTGTAAAATATGTCTTTTTTTTTTAATAAAGTTTGTTTTATTAATTATAAGAGCCTCTCTTTTGGTGGAGGAAAACCATTTTTACAAACTAAAGATCTACCGCATTTCCCTTTTACCCCCTTGTCAAGTAAAACAATGTATAAAGTAACTTTACAAAGCTTGAAAAAAACATCTTTAATATTCTCTTTAGATAGATCTCGTGTTGTATATCTTGCTTATGCTTCTCCTCTTCCTGTTAAGTCCACGTGTATTCCCTTTTCAGCTACATTGTTTCTTTAAGATTTTACAGCATAGCAGCATGCATCCTTATTTAGCAGAATTTAGCAAAATTAAGCAGAATTTGGTAGCATCCCCATAGCCTGTATTCACCCATAGCATCCACATTTCGACAGCATAAAATTTGCCAACTTTGTTGCCTTTTCAAGTATCAGCCTTGCTTAAATGTCCATGCAGTTTATTTTTCATGTTTAGTCATCCCTCAGGACTGGGTGACTCTTAATCCCATGTGTACTGCTCTAAACTGCAGCTGCATTTCAAGCAAACAAACAGTAAACATAAAATTTAGCAGAATTTTGCAGCCTATATTCACCCATCGCATCCTTTCAAAAAGCTTTAAAGTTTGCCAACTTTGCTGCATCTTCAAGTATTAGCCTTGCTTGACTCTTAATCTTATGTGTTCGGCTCTTAGCCTTCAAGTGCTAAGGCAAAAACTACAGCTTCTTTATATCTGCACAGAATGTTGGTACAGTCTAGAAAGACTATATCAACATCTCCCCCTTTAAATCCTTCTCCATCGCTTCATATCTGCAAAAGGTTAGTTAAGGTGGAAAAAAACACCAAGCTTTTTAGCCTAGCTTGTGTACACAGCTTTGCCTATCCTCAAATCCCCTGTGAACAAAAACTGCAAAATAATAAGCTATCCACATATAAAGTATAAATCTGTAAAATACAGATTATGTAGACAAATCTGTGAGTGCAGATATATGTATCTGTAAAATCCAAGACTTTTCAGAGTTACTCTTAATCCTGCTAAATTCTAACATCTATGAATGAAGATATCTGCACAGAAGACAAATCTGTGCAGATATTGCTTCAAGTGCCTTAGCACCCTTATGAATGCAGATATCTGCTAAATCCAAGACCCTTATGAATTCTAACAACTTAATCCTCCAATCCCTCAAGACCCTTATGAATGCAGATATCTGCTAAATTCTAACATCTATGAAAGCAAACCAAATAGTCTTCAAGTGCCTCAGCACTTGAAGACAAATCTGTGAATGCAGAAATATGCAGATTATGTAGACAAATCTGTGAATGCAGCAAAGTTTGCCAACTTTGCTGCATTTTCAAGTATCAGCCTTGCTTGAATCACTTATCAGAGATTTTAACATCTACGAAATCTACAAAAACATCAGATTTTTACATCCCCACAGGAGCAGGGAACCTTTTTTTTTTCAAGCAACACGAAATAAAATAATACAATACAACACTAACAAAATTATTTAGTCATCCCTCAGGACTGGTTGACTCTTAATCTTATGTGTTCAGCTCTTAGCCTTCAAGTGCTAAGGCAAAACTACAGCTGCATTTCAAGCAGACCAAATAGAAACCAAATTAGCAGAATTACTGTCTTCAAATGCTAAGACAGTAAACATAACCATTTAGGCATCCCTCAGGACCAGAATGCCTCATGCAAACCTTCCTTATATCTGCATAGAATATTGGTACAGTCTAGAAGGACTATATCAACATCTCCCTTTAAATTCTTCTCCATCGCTTCATATCTGCAAAAAGGTTAGTTAAGGTGGAAAAAAACACCAAGCTTTTCAGCCTAGCTTGTGTACACAGCTTTGCCTATCCTCCAATTCCCTGTGAACAAAAACTGCAAAATAATAAACTATCCAAACACATATAAAGTATAAATCTGTAAAATACAGATTATGTAGATGAATCTGTGAATGCAGATATATGTATCTGTAAAATCCAAGACTTTTCAGAGTTAATTTTAACCTATTACTCCACTAGAATAAATGCTGTACTTGTTAAGGAATGACCTTTATTTCAGGCCAAATCTGTAAACTCATCATCCTTTTCAAAGTTATGCCAAGCCAAATCTGTAAACCAAGTCTAACTATTTAACTATATAGAGACCAAAATTTTAAATTACTTATTTTTCTCAATCCTAATATATGGAGTTCCCAATTCATCTAGCCTTGCAAGGACTTTAAATTTAGTTGGGAGATTGCTTATGTCAAACACATCATCTTCTATATATGCACCTTCTTTAGCCAGCCTATCCGCTAGGGAATTAGCCTCTCTATAAATGTGCTCAATGGACGCATTCTCTTTTTCTATATGTTTATTTATAGACTCTATGTCATCATCATATTTCTAGAGGTTGAACTTTTTATGAACAAGGTCCACTAATAACTTTGAGTCAACTTGAATTTGAAATTCCCTAAGGTTGAGCTCACTGTAGAGTTGTAATCCTTTAAGAAGAGCTTGAATCTCAGAATATAATACTGAGATACACTTTAGGTTAATCTTAAAAGCTTTTAAAACCTTTCCTTGCGAATCCCTTATAACACCTCCTCCTCCCGCTGCCCCCATTTCACTGTTAAAAGTGTCATCTGTATTGAGCGACATTTTACCTTTAGGCGGTTTCTCCCACTTAATACTCTTAACCCTTAGCCCCCTTCTATTTTCATATGATAAGCATCAATAGTCTATTAATTCAATTTCGGACTTATCTTTCCTTGTTTTAATAGGGCTAGCCTCTGAGATACAAGCGATTTCTTTTTTAATATCTTTTTAAATATATTTCCTTGTAAAATATGTCTTATAACTCATTATAAATTAAAATCTTATTATTAATTATAAAAGAGTGTCTTATAACTCATAATAAATTAGTATCTTATTATATATTTTTTTATTTCACCCTCCCCCCGACTAGTATAAATAGTAGATATTGGCAGAACCAAATTAGGAAAAGGGTCAATTACATTTTTGGAAGAAGCCAAGGTGTGAAAAAAAGAATATTTTAATGAAAGACAACATCTCAAAAAAAATTATTTGTTTGGTCTGGATGTAAAAGAGTTTGTAATTTTAAACTCTAGAATGATAATAAAAAAAATACACGTGTTCTAAGTTAAAATTTAGTTTGGTGAACAATGAGGGTAGATCTAGAGGCCAAGCACCAAAATATCCTCAAGTGAGAGATATCGATAGCATATATATATAAGTTCATAATAAGTTTTATTCTGAAGTAATGGAAAGGGTACATGATTAATAATGAAACAAATAGCAAGAACATGTTCATTCCAAAAATCAATTGTAATTCTAGATTCAAAGTATAGCTCGAGCAATGTTATGGACATGTTGATGTCATCATTCACCATTATTTTGATGAATGATCTTAACAATGAATAACTTAGTAAACAATAATTCATCAAATCTAAAGACAATTATTTTGGTATTACACAGAGGTTAAACCATGTTAAAAAAATCATGCTATGATAGTAGTTTTGTAAATCAATATCTAGGATTTTAAGGCAACAACATCAATGACATACAAGTCTTCAAGCTTGTCACTTTTTTCAATCATCTTCTTGCTTTTGATTTCTTTAATAACAAAGTAGTTAGAACATAGATAATTGTAAGATGTGTTATTTAGTCACACCACTAAAAATATATAATTATATTTAAATTGGGGAATATAAGAACATCCTTGAGAACAAGGTTATCACATAACTTGGCATTATTGAAGAAGACAATGAAAATCTTACCATGATTTGGTAAAGTGATGTTAAAGTGATGACTAGATTTTATTATAGTACAAATTAACTCTTAATGATCAATTATTCACACTTTATGTTCTCCACCACAATGTTCTTCTTACTCTCCGCAGTACAACAACATTCTCCCTACTCTCCATAGTACCACAACATTCTCCCTACCCTCCACGATACCACAACATACTCTCTTAACAATAAATGTTCTGCCCAATAAACCCAATTCCAAAGTCTACATCATATTTTTAACTTCTTTCCCAATCACCAATATTTCTTTACCATCTACTCTAAACTAGACAATTCATACTGGTTATTTCCAACTCAATGAAATCTTTGTAAGCCAAAAAAAAAGTTGTATATATAAATGAATAGTAATTCATTGCCCTTTTTTATTAGCATTCATGTTTCTATTAACGTAAAGTTTCACTTTCACTTTTGTTTTATTCTTAGATGTACATATCATATTTGACTTTGAACAAAGTCATAATTACAATCAAATGGGAATAGAAAATTAACATAATGATTCATGTTTCTCATGACAAACACATTTTTAGAATGCAATCAAATGTGAATAGACAATTAAAATAATTTATTATAGTTTGGCTTTGATTGGCATTATCTTAATGAGGAACCATTATTTAGGGGTTGAAAATAAAGCTAAATAAAAAATAGAGACAAAAATAGAAAACCAAATTAGAATATGAAAGTGCAAAGGCACAATTTCAAAAGCAAAGATCAAGAAGAGATTTCTTGTGAGAAAAATATATCTAATTTGAATTGATGATCATGGATCTCACATATGATGATTAGACCATCAAAACTGATGGGATTTTCAAAGACTAACTTATTAACTATATCCATATGGAACCTTCAATTGTGAAAGTGTTTGGAAAAACACCTTCTTTTCCTTTGTAGAAAGTGTATAACATGCAGGAGGGAGATATGTTCTCTTCGAATCGAACACTGGTGCCAATTCGCTTCTTAAGCCCATATCTACAAGATACAAGCGAGTATTAAGCCCATCCTTTGTCTTACTTGCACTGTTGAGTAAGATACCAATAATGCTTTCACAAACATTTTTTTCAATATGCATTACATCCAAATTATGATGAACATGACGATATTTCCAATAATCAAGATCAACGAAAATTGACTTCTTTTTCCCACCAGTATTGTTGATTTCAGATTTTCCCTGAATAACCCTTTTTTCCCCCAAGAATTGAAAATTCCATTGATTTTGTTTAATATTTCCTCGCCAGTCAATATTTTTGGAGGTGACCCAAACTCTTGTTTTCCATCAGATGCTTTCTTTTGTTTCCTATGAGGATGATTTCTTGGAAGAAATCGTCTATGTCCAGTATAGGTGTTCTTTTTTCCATGCTTTAACCTACAAGAATATGTTTCTTCTCCACATATTGGACAACCATAATATCCTTTAACTTTGCATCATGACATGTTTCCATATGCAGAAAAATGATTTATTGTCCATAAAAGAATGGCTCTTAAAGTAAAGATTTCTTGTTTATGTGTATCGTAAACTTGAACTCTAACCTCCCACATTGTTTTAAGATCTTCTATTAGCGGTCCTAAATAGACATCAATGTCTTTGTCAGGTTGGCGTGGACCTGAAATTAATAAAGATACCATCATAAATTTTCTTTTCATGCACAACCATGGAGGAAGGTTGTAAATTATCATGAGAATGGGCCAACAACTATATTTGCTATTAAATGAACTGTGTGGATTTATACCATCTGCAGAAATTGCAAGTCTCAGGTTTCTAGGTTCTTTTGAAAACTCAGGCCATCTGTGATCAACTTGCTTCCATGATGGTGAATCTGATGGATGACACATTTTCCCATCAAAATTTCTTTCTTCGAAATGCCATATGAGCTCTTTTGCAATTTTTGATGATTGAAACATTCTTCTAAATCTTGGAATTGGAGGAAAATACCACAATACTTTCATAGGAACTCCTTTTCTCCTCTTAGTTCCAGAGTTATCTATCTTCCACCTCGAAGTTCCGTAGGTAGGACATAACGATGCATCTTTCAACTCCTTCCAATAAAGAACACAATCATTTGGGCACACATGGATTTTCTCATATTCCATTCCCAAATAATTTAATGTCTTTTTCGCTTCATACATCGACAATGGCAATTCATTGTTTAAAGGCAACATTTCTCCAAGATTTTGTAAAATCTCTGAAAAGCTATTATCCGACCACCCAAAACATGCTTTCAAGTTGTATAATTTGATCAAGGTTGACATTCTTGTAAAGTTTATGCAACTAGGATATAACAGTTTTTCTGCATCTTGTAGTAATTTTGCAAACAATTGAGGATCATATTGATATTCCTCATTTGCAGCTTGAACCATTTCTATTGTACTACGTTGATCATCAAATTGAAGTCTATCATAAATTTCTGCTCTTATGGAAGGTGGGCCAGTTGGAGCTGCCTCTCCATGCCAATACCATGTATGGTAACTCTGATCAATTCCAAAGAAAAAAAATAATCTCAAATAATTTGAGGAGTATTGAAAATCATATTCCCACATTGTAAGCATGGACATTTAATGGAGGTTTTATTTGCAGAATTTTGTATTGCAAATGCAACAAAGCATTCAACTTCATCTTCATATTCCTTCGATCTTCTATCCTTTGAGATCCATCAACGATCCATTTTTAAAGAAAATATTAATTCCAATAGATATCACACTTCAAATGGAAGAACTCATCAACATTCCAGTGTTATTCGTTGAGCAACCTCTATATTATCTGTTAAAAGAAAATTAAAAAATTAAATATTTAAAAAAAATATTTAAATGCATGTCAGATATAAGATAGAAGAGATGAACATTATTTTTTGAAATATTGTTGAATTTGATAACACACGCAAAATTATTAAAATAAGATTTAAAATTGAGGAATTATTTCTCAAAATAAGTTAGATTCATAGAAAAAAATATTTAAACAAAAAAATATCATTTAATTATACTTAAAATTAATGTAAAATATGATAAAAGTCATTTTATAGATAGGACATTTAATGTCTCTAGATCCTTAGGCTCATTGATTTTGAAATAGCATGACTATAGAGCACACATTTATATGAACTATAGCCTCATTTTTCAAATCAGAATTTTAAAAGATGGAAATAACTGTAAAAGATAGAAATAGCATGACTATAGAGAATGACTATAATATAAATTTGAGAAGAAGTTTACATTGAATCAGAGATAGAAATAAGAAATTTCAAATCACCAATTTCCTCTAGATGGAATCCTAGAAATGACTGGTGCCAAACTAACAAATGGCCTCGACACCGAGGATTGGTATTCTCCGGCGAAGGAAAATGTTTCCAACAAATGCAGTGCTTGTTGTGATACTTGTTTGCGAAGATGGTGTGATTAAGCTTAAATAGGGGTGAAGTGTATTTAAAGGCTTAAAAAATAGATGAACGATCCAAAATATAAACTATTATTAGTCGCCACTGTTTATTTTAGTAAATGGATAGAGCTGACAATTTTTCATCAATCAAAGATAGAAAGGTTTCTCGATTTATCTAGGACTCTAGCTACTCCGACATCCCAAGATCAATTATATCTAATAACGGGCGACAATTTTAAAGCCAAGTCTACCAGGACTTCTGCCATGAATTGAAAATAAAAACTTATACTTTACCCCTTGGAATCTGCAAAGCAATGGCCAAGTTGATGCCTCCGACAAAACCATGTTGATTACCTTTAAAAAACAACTAGACTCTGCTAAATGTAAATGGGTGGAAGAGCTACTTGAGGTGCTCTGGGTTTACTATACCACTACCAAAAAGTCAACTGGAATCTCTCCTTTTGCGCTCACTTACAAGATGGAAATAATTATCCCAACCAAAGTTGATCGGCCACCATCCAAATAGTTGCACACGATTCAAAAAATACTAAATCAATAGCCACGGTGTTAGATATAAGTGAATAACAACGAAAAGTTGCAGCATCCCCCATAACACCATACCAATGCGTATGATTCAAAAATCAAAATCTTATTTCTATTTGGATTAATATGTGTTTCATTGTAAGAAAAAAAAATCATAATAAAATATATAAATGTTAGAGACAAGTAAATGCATATTTATAGATTTACAAAAGATATTCATAATTTTAATAGAATGATAAAGTATGGTAAAACATTAATAAAAAAACATAATTTTAAATAAGTACAGATGAAAAAATAAATAATTTTATTTATGATTGATCTCAATGGTGCAATACATTTAATTTATTTTAAAAACAAGAATAAATTTATGAATGAATTATTACATTGGATGTCATTTTATGTCACCTATGCTAAGGCAGAATATTATTTTTTTTGAAGTTATCATTATGACATTGGTGTTCTCAATGAATGAACCTTATCTACTTATATTTTTGTTGAACAGTTGCTATATAAAAATTAATATTAACATATTGAATAAAAAAATCATAACACCTAAAATTTAGGAAAAAAATTCCAACAAAACTAAATAATTAATATTTTATTGCTCTTCAATTCATCAAAATAAATCAAACTATTCTTTCCCCTCATCAAAGTAGACAATTAAAATATAAAATGTTGAATATAAAAAAATATGGATCATATATAAAAGTACCTGGGTGAGATTCAAAAAAATAATCCAATAGATGCAAGATAACATGTGAATCAAGAGTTGTTGTGCATTAATAAATATGTGGGTTGCATCAACTTGTGATTCGATCTAATTCTAATATACATACACATACACACATGTTTATTGCACTTGTTAGTAGCACTTAACATGAGAATGGTGAAGGTGATAGGTTGGCAAAGCATCTGCATTTATAAGGAGAAGTTGGCTTCGGGTTTGAACAAAAGAATAACGGTGGCAAACTTTAGGAATTTTAAACAAGGATTACTCAGTTCAGCCCAACTCTTCCACTGTTCTCGCCGAGTGCTCCCGACAAATAGAGCTTATAATACTGCATTTATATTACATGCGGTATATGCTAAATCACTCGGAATATGTTCGCATTAATTAATTAGGTTAAGAAAGCAAAGAGATGATACAAGTATAAGCATATTGGAGAAACTTATAGAATGCTGCAAAAATGGCCAATGATTTCAAAGATGCGAGCTTGAACCCTAGCTGTTAGAAATGGCAGAACATGATGAAGAAGAAGCACAACACTTTCTAGCAATAGATTAATCTATATAATTAAGTTAAAAATAATTTCTAGAAACAATATTAATCTATGTTTTGTTGTAGCAACAATGACGCTTCTAGAAAGCATCATAAAAACATAATAAATTTTACAAATAATGTCGCTTTTAGAAAAGTGTCATCAAATGTCTAATTACACATCATATAATGACGTTTTCTGAAAGTGTCAAGATATAATGCGTCATTAATTTGTTGTTTTGTTGTAGTGATCTATGTAAATGTCTATTTATGTGTCTATCTATTAGTCTATTTATCTATCTATCTATATTTTTGTCTATCTATATATATTTTTATTTATGTATCTATCTATATTTATATCTATCTATCTATCTATTTGTATATGTATCTATATATCTAACTATCTATCTATTTGTCTCAATATCTATCCATTTATCTATCCATCTAGCGATTCATATATATGTATAACTGTCTATCTATCTATTTATTTTTCTATCCGTCTTTCTATCTTTTTGTCTCTATATATATATATATATATATTTATCGATCTATCTATCGATGTATCTATCATTATGTCTATCTATCTGTATATTTATATGTTTATATATTTATATATATATCTATCTATCTATCTATCTTTTTATCTATCAATTTATCTATCTGTCTATCTAACAATCTACCTATATTTCTAACTATCTTTCATTCTATCTATTTGTCTATCTATCACTCTATCTACCTTTTTATATTTCTATCTTACTATTTATTTAGCTGTCTATCTATATACCAATCTATGTATCTAACAATCTATTAGTCTATCTATAAATCTAATTATCTTTTGATCGATCTTTCTATCTATCTAACTATTAATTTTTTATCAAACTATCTATAAATTTGCCTGTAAATCTTCTTATCAATCTATCTATCAATCGATCTATCAGTTTATATATCAATCTTTCTATCAATCCATCTGTTTATCTATCGATCTATCTATGTATCATTCTGTTTATCAATATTTCTATTTATCTGTAATTCTATCAATCTTTATTTCTATCTTTCTATTTGTTTGTCAATTTATATGTATGTATGTTTATAAATTTATCTGTCTATTGATTTGTCAGTCTTTCTATCTATGTATTTGTTTATTTAATTGTCTATCTCTCTATCTATCTATCTTTATGTTAATCTATCTATCCATTTGTTTATCTATCACTATATTTGTATGTCTATCTACCTGTTTATCTATCTTTCTATCTATCTTACTATCTATCTATCTATCTATCTGTATATCTATCTTTTTGACTTTCTATATGTCTATCTATTACTTTATCTATCTATCTATATTTTTGTCTGTCTATATTTCTGCCTATATATCTATGTATTGATCTATATATCTATTTATCTGATCTATATGTCTATCTATCTATATGTATGTCTATCTGTCTATATATTTTTTTATCTTTATATATATCTATCTATCTATTTGTGTATCTATCTATATATCTATATATATATATGTATGTATCTATCTATCTATTTATTTATCTATCAATCTATATTTATATCAAACTATTTATTTATCTAATAATCTATCATTTTGTTTATCTATCTATCTATCTATATTTTTATCTATCTTTCTTTCTATCTGTTTGTCTATCTATATGTCTATCTATATTTTTATCTATCTAACTTTTTATTTGTATATCTATCTATATATCTATTTTTCCATCTATATATCTATCTATCTACCTATCTATGTGTCTGACAATCTATTCATCTATCTATCTATCTAATAATGTATCCATATATCTATTGATTTTCCTATAAAATGGACTATCAATCTGTCTATAAATCTATCTATCAATCTTTCTATCAATCTATCTATAAATATTTTTATCAATCCATCTATTTATCTATCGATATATATAACTATCAATCAATCAATCTTTCTATTTATTTGTCTATCTATCTTTCTTTCTATCTATGTATCTATTTGTTAATTTATCTGTCTTTCTGTCTATTAATCTATATGTTTGTAATATGTTAGTCTTTTTATCATTCTATTTTTTTATCTATTTGACTATCTATCTTTATATCTTTCTATATGTCAATCTAACTGTCAATTATCTCTCTATCTATCTCTCTATCTATCGTTGTTTCTATATGTCTATCTACCTGTCTATCTATCTTTCTATATAAATATATATAGCTATCTATTTATCTATTTGTTTATATATATATATCTTTGTCTGTCTATCTTTCTGCCTATCTATCTGTCTATTGATATATCTATCTATCTATCTATAAATATCTCTATCTATATATTTATTTATCTATCTATCTATTTATCTAATTGACTAACTATTTACTTATTTCTCAGCCAATTTATAAGACTATCTATCTAACTATTTTCTATCTATCTAATTTTATATCAAACTCTATTTATCTATCTATCTTTAATTTTGTCTATCTAACTATTTATATTATTATCTATCTATCTTTCTATTGATTTATCTATCTATCTATCTATCTTTTTATCTATCTATCTTTCTATTTATCTATCTGTCTATCTATTTCTCTATCTATTTATCTATCTATCTACCTATATATGTTTGTGTTTATCTATTCATCTATCTATATATCTATATAATAATATATCTATCAATCAATCAATCAATCTATTTATTAAACATTCTATCAATTTGTCTAAAAATCTTTCTATCAATCTATCTACCAATCTATCTATCATTCTTTTTATCAAACCATTTATATATCTGTAGATATATGTGTCTATTAATCAGACTATCAACCTTTCTTTTTAAATAACTATCTATCTATCTTTCTTTCTTTCAATATTTCTTTCTGTTTTTTAATTTATCTATGTATTTATCTATCAAACTTTCTATTTATCAATTTGTCACTCTATCTATCTGTCTATCTATCTATCCATCTATCTGTCTGTTACTCTATCTTTCTAACTTTGTATCTACGTACTTATCTATTTATCTTTCTATCTATCTATATATCTATCTATCAATATTTCTGCCTATATATCTATCTATGGATCTATCTTTCTATCTGTCCCCCCTTACCAACCCTAGGTAGATGTATACAACAAACTTCCACACAAGTCAATAATCTAAATGAGCATCTTATAAATCATTGTAAGTTATGTCTTATAGCTCATTATAAATGAAAGTCTTATTATTAATTATAAAAGAGTGTCTTATTATATGTTTTTTTTTCACCCCCATCCCCTCTTACCAATCCCAGGTAGATGCATACGAAAAATTTCCACTCTGATCAATCATCTCAGTAATGATCATGACTAAGTACATTTAATTTTAGAATTCTTATGAGATCAAATGCATTAGTAATGATTTAAACACATCTAATATCTTATTATATGTTATAAACAAGTTTGTTATCAACTTATTATAAATAGTAACTTGTCGACTCATTATAAATAGTAACAAGTTTGTTATCGACCCATTATAAATGAATATCTTATTAACTCATTATAAATGATTATCTTATTAACTCATTATAAATGAGTACCTTATCAACTCATAAAAAAAAGAGTGTCTTATCATCTTTTTATAATCTAATGTTTAATAATTCATTATAAGTGTCTTATGACTCATTTTAAATGAGCATATAATAACTCTTATAAATGAGTATCTTGCCAACTCATTATAAAAAAGTATCTTACGACTACTGGTATGTGATTGACTTATCAACTCATTATAAATTAGTATCATATAAATTATTTTAATTGAGTGACTTATAACTCATTATGAATGAGTGTCTTATTGCTCATTTTAAATGAGTGTTTTGTATCTTATTATAAATGAGTGTGACATCAAATTATTTAAATTAATATCTTGTTTATACTTTATTAATGAGTTTCTTATCAACTCCTTAAAATGAGTGTCTTATAAACTCATTATAAATGAGTTCCTTATCAGCTATTTATAAAAGCCTATTTTATCACCTCCTTATAAATAAGTGTCTTATCATGTAATTTGTAAATGAGTGTGTTATGAACTCTTCATAAACTATCATCTTAGCATGTATTATAAATGAGTATCTTATGATCTCTTTATAAACTATTATCTTATCAACTAGTTATATATGAGTGTCTTGTCTACTCATTTTAAAATAGTATATTATAAATTCATTATAAATGAGTGACATTTCAACTCCTTATAAATGAGTCTAACTCATTTTGAGGTGTGTCTTATCAATTTTTTATAAACAAATATTTTATCATCTCATTATAAAAAAGTATCTTATCAACCTATTATGAGAGATTATCTTATCAATTCCTTATAACTAATTGTCTAATATAGTCATTATGATGAGTATGCTATTAACTCTTTATAAATGAGTGACTTATCAACTCTATAAAGTGTGTTATCTACTCTTCATAAATGAGTATGTTATAAATTATTATAGTGAGTTTTTTATAATTCGTTTTCAAATGAGTGTATTATTACTCACTATAAATGAGTGTCTTATAACGCATTATAAATACATGTTTTATTACTCATTATAAATGAGTATTTTATTATTTGTTATAAATGAGTATCATATCACTCTTTATAAATGAATCTTCTATAACTCATTATAAATGGATCTCTTATAATTTGTTATAAATGATTCTCGTATAACTTATTTTAAAATAACTTATAACTCATTATAACTGGTCATCTTATAAAACATTATAAACTAGTGTCATATAATTTGTTACGAATGAGTGTCTTATAACTCATTATAAACTTGGGTATTATCAACTAGTTATAAATGAGTGTCTTTTCAATTCATAAAAATGATTTACTTATCAATTCTTTATAAAAAGTGTCTTATCAATTCAATAAAATAAGTCCTTATTCAATTCATTGTAAATGAGTATTTTATAAACTCGTTATTAAAATATCATATCAACTCATTATAACTGGTCATCTTATAAAACATTATAAACTAGTGTCATATAATTTGTTACGAATGAGTGTCTTATAACTCATTATAAACTTGGGTATTATCAACTAGTTATAAATGAGTATCTTTTCAATTCATTAAAATGATTTACTTATCAATTCTTTATAAAAAGTGTCTTATCAATTCTATAAAATAAGTGTTTATTCAATTCATTGTAAATGAGTATTTTATAAACTCGTTATTAAAATATCATATCAACTCATTATAAATGCATGTTTGATCAAGTCATAAACACATGTCTGATCAACTCATTATAAACACATGTCTGATTAACTTAATATAAACACATGTTTGTGTAGGGCAAATATAAAAAGGAAGAAGAGAGAACACAAGAGAGAGAGAGAGAGAGACACTAAGACCACAATGAAGAAAGGCAGGAACCAAGAGCACCCAAGAAAAGAAAACCAGCAAAAATAATCATTAATAATAACATGAAGCTGAAAAATAAAAGAAAGAGACACTGGTTTCCAGAAGAAGATGATAGGCTGATGAAGTATATGCTTAGCAATGGACAAGGCTGTTGGAGTGGTGAGGGAAAAACAAGGTTACAGAGATGCGGGAAGAATTGCCGCCTCCACTGGATCAATTACCTTAGGCCTGTCGCCACATTCATCTAGTAGCTAGCACAATCCTCTTACACATGGTGCGTCGTATCAACACAATTGTGTGACAACTGTTGGGAAAAAACTGATGCGCTTGCGTATCTCCATGCTTCTGGAATTTGAAGAAGATGGTGTCGGGAAGATGATGAATTCGTGGCGGAGATGGCAATACAGTGCTTGGCAGAAGAGAAATACGTGAGGTTCAATATATATAGAAGCTCGAGTTCTTGGAGTCAATTCTCCAGGTCACAACCAGCGGGTGCCAGTAATGAATTGAACAACCGATGATTTTGATATTCGCGTTTGCGTTGAGCTGCCTTGAACGAGAGAAGAGGAAAACGAACGAAAGAAAAAAAAACTCACCGACAGCGAAGATCGTTCTTCGCTGCGTTTTTTTTTTGTTTTTTTTTATTAGTTTGGCCCGAAGATTGGGGCCGGACCCAACAAACTCCCCCTCCGGCTCATCTGGTGGGCTCCAGGAAGCCCGCTCTTCGTCGACAAGCCTCAAGCTTCTCTTTCGGCAAAGTCTTCGTCAACATATCCGAACCATTCTCACTGGTGTGCACTTTCGCCAAGTGCAACTGCTTTGACTCGAGAACGTCTCGAATCCAATGATACCTCACTTCAATGTGCTTGGACCTCGAATGAAATGATGAGTTCTTGGAGAGGTGAATAGCACTCTGGTTATCGCTGAATACGACATATTTCTGTTGGCACAAACCTAATTCCTCAAGGAATCTCTTCATCCACAAAGCCTCCTTGCAACCCTCAGTGATTGCAATGTACTCAGCTTCTGTGGTAGATAGCGCCACACACTTTTGCAGCTTCGATTGCCAGGACACGGCTCCCCCTACAAAAGTCATCAAGAATCCTGAAACGGACTTCCTGGAATCAATATCACCTGCCATATCTGAATCGGTATACCCAACTAACATAGTATCGCTGCCGCCAAAACATAGACACACCCTGGAAGTACCTCTCAGATATCTTAATATCCACTTTACTGCTTTCCAGTGCTCTTTCCCAGGATTGGAGAGAAACCGACTGACTACTCCAACAGAATGAGCAATGTCGGGCCTAGTGCAGACCATGGCATACATCAAGCTGCCAACTACGGAGGCATAAGGAATTCGACTCATGTCCACCTTGTCTTTCTTACTTGTAGGACATTGCTCCAAATTTAGCTTGAAATGACCTGCAAGTGGAGAACAAAGCGCCTTGGCCTTACTCATGTTGAACTTATTGAGCACCTTCTCAATGTAGTCTTCATGAGATAACCACAGCTTCCCGTTCTTCCTATCACGAGAAATTGTCATGCCGAGTATCCTCTTCGCCGATCCCAAGTATTTCATGGCGAAGGACTTGCTCAACTCTCTCTTTAACATAGCAATCTTGTTAGTGTCATGGCCTATGATTAACATATCGTCAACATACAAGAGGAGAATGATGAAGTCATCATCGAAATATTTGACAAACACACAGTGATCTGACGACGTCCTGCTATACCCGTGACTCACCATAAAAGAGTCAAACTTTTTGTACCATTGCCTTGGAGCTTGTTTGAGGCCGTACAGGCTCTTCTTCAATTTGCACACAAGGTGCTCTTTGCCCCTGACTTTAAAACCCTCGGGGAGCTCCATGTAAATTTCTTCTTCCAGGTCTCCATGAAGAAATGCAGTTTTCACATCAAGTTGCTCAATCTCCAGGTTCAAGTGTGCTGCTAAACCAAGAGCAACTCGGATCGAGGACATTTTCACCACCGGTGAGAATATCTCTTCAAAGTCGATACCTTGCTTCTGACCAAACCCCTTCACAACTAATCGCGCCTTGTATCTTGGCTGTGAGCTAGCATTTTCGGTCTTTAATCTGTAAGTCCATCTGTTCTTGAGAGCCTTCTTACCTTGTGGTAATTTCACCAAGTCATAAGTGTGGTTCTCGTGGAGAGATTGCATCTCTTCATCCATAGCTTTCAACCACTCCTTCTTGTTATCAGCAGAGATTGCTTGTTGGTAAGTTTCTGGCTCTCCTGCATCCGTGAGCATCACATACTCATCCTGAGTGTATCTTGTAGACGGACGCCGGTCTCTAGTAGATCTTCTCAACTGAGGTTCAACTGGCTGCTCTTGAACCTCTTCCTCGACTTGTTCAGTCGGCTCAGAATCACAAACAGCGGGAGTTTCATCATCGGTGGTGCCATCGGCATAATCCGGCACCACTCCCCCGTGATCAGTATGCGTTGCATGTGCAGGAACTGGATCCAAATCAATTAAATCATCACTGTACCTCTCTGTCATCTCTGCCTTGTTGATGTCTTTAATGCCCTGGTCTTCTATAAACACTGCATCTCGGCTTCTAATAAGTTTATTCATCACCGGGTCATAAAACCTGTAACCAAACTCATCAAGACCATAACCGAGGAACACGCACGCTCTTGACTTCGCATCGAGCTTAGACCTCTCATCTTTCGAAATATGGACAAATGCCTTGCACCCAAAGACACGAAGATGATCATAAGAGACTTCCTTACCTGACCACATCCTGTCTGGAACCTCAAAACCCAACGGAACACATGGCGTGAGATTCAAAACATGTACTACCGTACTCAAGGCCTCACTCCAGAAGGATCTCGGTAGCTGAGAATGCGAAAGTAAACATCTTACCCTTTCCACAAGTGTCCTGTTTATCCTCTCATCTAGGTCATTCAACTGAGGAGTCTTCGGAGGTGTCTTTTGATGCAAAATACCCTGTTGTCTGCAATACTCATCAAAAGGACCACAGTACTCACCTCCATTATTTGTCCGGATGCTCTTCAGCTTTACACCAGTCTGTCTCTCTACAAGAGCATGAAACTGCTTGAAGACATCCACCACTTGATCCTTGGACTTCAGTGTATACGCCCAAGACTTCCTGGAGTGATCATCGATGAAAGTCACAAAATACGAAGCTCCACCAAGTGTTCTCGTCTTCATAGGACCACACACATCAGAATGTACCAGATCGAGTACACCGGGCTTCCGTAAATGACAAGTTTTCTTGAAAGCAACACGTGTCTGTTTACCTGCTAAATAGTGAACACACCATTTTAGAAGACCCTTTTTAATACCTGAGAGAAGATTCTTCTTGGCCAACCTCATCAAACCATTCTCGCTCATGTGGCCGAGCCGATTGTGCCAAAGCTCCACAACATCATCACCATCCACCGCATTCATCATGGAATTTGCAATTTTTGCTTGCGTTACATACAATGAAGAACACTTTTGTCCCCTCGCCACGATCAGGGAACCTTTGGTGAGCTTCCATTTTCCATCACGAAAGGTGCTGCAAAACCCTTCTTCATCGAGCTTGCCTGTGGAGATCAAATTCATGCGGACATCAGGGAATATGCTTCACACCCTTCAAAATCAAGGTGTTGCCATTGTCGGTCTCTAAGTGCACGTCTCCCATACCAATGGCCTTAGCAATACCATCGTTACCCATCCTAACACTTCCAAAGTCACCGGAAGTGTAAGATGCAAAGAAATCCATCCGCGATGTAGCATGTATCGAGGCACCACTATCGATCACCCAACTTGTCTCTTGACAGGCGAGATTGACGATATCGCCGTCATATACAATAAGAAAATCGTCGATGGCTGTCGCTACCTTCTCACTATTTGCACCCTCTTCGGTCTTCTTATCCTTTCCTCTGGCATTCGAATTCTCCCTTAGGAACTTTCTACAAAACCTCTTGATGTGTCCCTTTTTGCCACAATGATAACACTCGAAGTTGGCATGCTTTCCCGACTTGCTTTTATTTCGGTTTCTATTATTCGGACCCCTACTCTGACTTCTCCCCCGCTTTTCAGCAAATAGGACATCCGAATGCGAAGAAGAACCCTGTGATTTTCTTCTCATCTCCTCGTTTAGGACACCGCTTTTCACCAAGTCCATAGAGCAAACGCCATTTGTGGATGAGTTAGACAAAGACGTCCTGAACATCTCCCACGAGTCTGGTAATGTACCGAGAAGCCACAGCCATTGTATTTCATCATCAAACTTGATGTTCATCCCAGCCAGTTGATTGATAATTCCCTGGAATGTGTTCAAGTGGTCTGACATGACTTTTCCATCTTGATACTTTAAGGCCATCATTTGCTTGATCAAAAACAACTTGTTGTTGCCGGTCTTCCGTGCGTACAACTCCTCAAGTTTACTCCACAAGGTCCGCGCATGCTTTTCTTCACTAACGTGGTTGAGCACGTTATCATCTACCCACTGCCTAATGTAGCCGCATACCTGACGGTGACATAGCTCCCACTCTTCATCGGTTTTACCCGATGGCTTCTCTTTGGCAAACACTGGCAAATAATAATCTTTCACATACATGAGATCTTCCATCTTCCCCTTCCAAACATGGTAATTGGACCCGTTCAAAGTAACCATCCGGCTTGTGTTACTCTCCATGACTTAAACAAGGCACACGGACCAAACCTCCCTCTGATACCAATTTGTAGGGAAAATATAAAAATGAAGAAGAGAGAACACAAGAGAGAGAGAGAGAGAGACACTAAGACCACAATGAAGAAAGGCAGGAACCAAGAGCACCCAAGAAAAGAAAACCAGCAGAAATAATCATTAATAATAACATGAAGCTGAAAAATAAAAGAAAGAGACACTGGTTTCCAGAAGAAGATGATAGGCTGAGAAGTATATGCTTAGCAATGGACAAGGCTGTTGGAGTGGTGAGGGAAAAACAGGGTTACATAGATGCGGGAAGAATTGCCGCCTCCACTGGATCAATTACCTTAGGCCTGTCGCCACATTCATCTAGTAGCTAGCACAATCCTCTTACACATGGTGCGTTGTATCAACACAATTGTGTGACAACTGTTGGGAAAAAACTGATGCGCTTGCGTATCTCCATGCTTCTGGAATTTGAAGAAGATGGTGTCGGGAAGATGATGAATTCGTGGCGGAGATGGCAATACAGTGCTTGGCAGAAGAGAAATACGTGAGGTTCAATATATATAGAAGCTCGAGTTCTTGGAGTCAATTCTCCAGGTCACAACCAGCGGGTGCCAGTAATGAATTGAACAACCGATGATTTTGATATTCGCGTTTGCGTTGCGCTGCCTTGAACGAGAGAAGAGGAAAACGAACGAAAGAAAAAAAAAACTCACCGACAGCGAAGATCGTTCTTCGCTGCGTTTTTTTTTTGTTTTTTTTTTATTAGTTTGGCCGGAAGATTGGGGCCAGACCCAACAGTTTGATCACCTCATCATAAACATGTCTCTTATTAATTAATTTAAATCAGTGTCTTTATCTACTGATTATAAATGAGTTTCTTAGCATCTTGTTACAAATGAGCGACTTATCAAGTTGTTATAAATAAGTATTTTATTAACTTATTATAAATGGGTGTCTTTTCAACTCATTTTAAACAAGCTTCTTATCAACTCATTAAAAAGGATTGTCTTACCAACTCATTATAAACAAGTATTTTATTTCTCTTTAACGACATGTCTTATAACTCATTATAGATGAGTATATTGTCAACTCATTACAAATGAGTGCCTTATCAACTCATTGTTAAAGGATGCCATATAAACCTTTTATAAATGAGTATGTTGTCAACTCATTATAAATAAGTATCTTATCATCTAGTTATAAATGATCGTCATATCAACTCATTATAAATGAGTGTCTTATCAACTTATTAAAAATGACTATATTATAATTCACTATAAATATATATCTTATAATTCACTATAAAAGAGTGTCTTTTAACACATTATAAATAAATTTATCTGACTCATTATAAATGAGTGTCTTATCAACTTGTTATATATAGTATCTTATTAACTCGTTATAAATATGTATCTTATCAACTCTTTCTAAATGAGGGACTTATCAATTTATTGTGAATGAGTACCTTATCAACTCCTTATAAAAGAGTGTCCTGTCAACTCATTATAAAAGAATATCCAATTAACTTCATATAAATGAATATTTTATCAACACATTATAAATGAGTATTTATAAACGTATTACAAATGAGTGTATTATGAACTAGTTAAAAATAAGTAGCTTATCAACACATTGCAAACTAGTCATAAAGGAGCGTGTTATATTCTTTTTATAAATGAATATCTTATAAACTCTTTATAATTGAGTATATTATAACTCATTATAAATGAATGTCTTATAAATCATTATATATGAGTATTTAATAACTACTTATAAATGAGTATCTTATCAACTCCTTATAAATGAGTATCTGATCAATTCATTATAAACAAGTATCATATTATTTGGTATGCTAAATACCAAATAAAACTAGTAATCTTAGTCATTATTCATGATGTGTTTTATAGAAATTAGCTTTAAAATGAATAATTTAACTAAATTATATTTTTTATGGAATATGAAGGATAATTAAAAAATTCTATGATGTTTGTTTGAGATGGAGACTTGGATTGCTGAGAAAAATGGTAGTAAAAAGTTTTGTTAACTCGTAGTATTAATTATGTTAGAACTTTGTTATATCTCATTGAATTATAAGATTATTTTTGCATTCATTCTTAGCTAAAATTCTATATGACTAATTATTATAATCTTCACGTGTCATAACTCTACTACATCATTAACACAATTATTTCACTACAAAACACATTCTTTTTGGTTGTGAAATTTTATTGGAGTCATAATCACACTAGCTTAAAATATTATTTAATAATTGTGACATTAATTTCATATTACAAAAACCAATTACCTCATTAGTACTCAAAGTCATGACAAGCTTTGGTGCCATGACAAGCTTTGATGCCAAAATTTTTTCATTATAGAGCCAATAAATTCAAAACAAAAATTATGATGTTATTCCAAGCACCTCATCTTTTAGCTATAAAATGTTCTAGAGAATCATACTCAAGCCTCAGCCATTTCCAAGCTATTACATTTGCTCTCAAGAAAATTCCTTATCAAAGAATGTCTTAACAACTCATTATGAGAGAGTGTCTTATCAACTCATTATGAGATAGTGTATTTTCAAGTCATAATAAATGATTGTCTTATCAACTCTTTATAAATACGTAACTTACCAACTCATTATAAATGAGTGTTTTATCAACTCATTACAAAATGAGTGTATTATTAACTCATTATAAATCAGTATCGTATCAACTCTTAATAAATGTGTGTTTTATCAACGCGCTATAAATGAGTGTCTTGCCAACTCATTATAAACAAATATTTTATCAACTTGTTATAAAAGAAATAGATATCAACTTGTTACAAATGAGCTTCTTCTCAATACATTATAAATGAGTTTCTTATCAACTCATAATGAGAGAGTGTCTTATCAACTCATTATAAATTACTATCTTACCAAGTTATTATAAATGAGTGTATTATAACTTTTTATTAATAACTTTTATATTACTCACTATAAATGAGCATCTTATTACTCATTATAAATGAATGAGTCATAGCTCATAATAAATGAGTGTCTTATTACTTGTTATAAATAAGTATTTATTAAAACATGATAATGAGTATCTTGTCAACTTGTTATAAATGGATATCTTATTAACTCATTATAAATAAATATCTTATCAAATCATTATGAATGAATATCTTATGAACTCATTACAAATGAGTGTCTTATCAACACATTATAAATGAGCGCCTTTCTAACTCATTATAAACTAGTATCTTATAACTAATTTTAAATAATCATCTTAGAATTACTTATAAATAAGTGTCTTTTCACCTCATTATAAACAAATGTCTTACTAACTCCTTATAAATGATTTTTTTAACTTCTCATAAATGAGTATCAATTAACTCATTATAAATGAGTATCAATTAACTCATTATAAATGAGTATCAATTAACTCATTATAAATGAGTATCATATCAATTCATTATAAAGAAGTATCTTTTTTTTTCTCATGTATTATTATGAGAAAAGAAATAAGTCATTAAAATGAATGACTTATCAACTTTTTGATAAGATATTCTCTCATAAATAAGTGTCTTTTCACCTCATTATAAAAAAATATCTTATCAACTCATTATAAATGAGTATCTTATCAACTCTTAGTTAATTAGTATCTTATTAACTCTATATAAATGAATATCTTATCAACTCTCTATAAATGAGTATCTTATCAACTTATTATGAAATAATGTCTCATCAACATTTTATAAATGATTGTCTTATAAACTCTTGATAAATGAGTATCCTATCAACTCGCTATAAATGAGAATCTTATCGACTCAATATGAGAGACTACCTTTTCAACTCATTAAAATTATTTGTCTTATCAACTTATTATAAATATTTATCTTATTAAGTCATTATAACTGAGTGTGTTATCAATACTTTATAAATAAATATCAAAACAACACATTATTAATGAATATCTTATTATCTCCTTGTAATATTGTGTCTTATTAACTTATTATAATGAGTATATTATTAACTCATTATAAATGAGGGTCTTATCAACTCATTATAAATGAGGGTCTTATCAACTCATTATAAATGAGTATCTAATCAACTCATTATAAATGAGTGTTTTATCAACTCATTATAATTTAATTACAATTCAAATCTTTATAAATGTGTATCTTATCAATACATTTTAAATGAAATATCTTAAAACTCATAAACAAGTGTATTAATAGCTTGTTATATATAATTGTCTTAACAACTCATTATAAATGAGTGTCTTAGCAACTCATTATAAATGATAATATTATCAACTTGTTATATAAATGCGTATCTTATTAACTTAATATAAACATATGTCCTATCAATTCTATATAAATGAGTATCATATATAATCAATATAAAAATTATCTTATTAACTCATTACAATTGAGTGTATTATTAACTAGTTATAAAAGAATGCCTTATCAATTAGTTATAAATGAGTCTCTTTTCAACTCGTTATAAATGAATATCTTATTAAATAATTATGAGGGAGTATCTTATCAACTCATTATGAATAATTTTATTATAAATTCATTATAAATGAATACGATATCAATTCTTTTATAAATAAGTATCATATCAACTTCCATTAAATGAGTATTTTATCAACTCATTATAAATGAATATCTTATCAACTCATTATAAATTAGTATTTTATCAACTCATTATGAATGAGTATCTTATCAACTCATTATAAATTAATATTTTATCAGCTCTTTATAAATGAATGTTTTATCAACTCTTTAGAAAAGAGTATTATCGACTCATTATAAATAACTGTCATATTGACTCTTTATAAGTGAGAATCATGTCAACTCATTATAAAAGAGTATCATATCAACTTATTTTATATGAATATTTATCAAGTTATTGTAAATAAGTGTGTTGTCAACTTTTTATAAATGACCATCTTATCAACTCTTTACAAAAGAGTAACCAATCAGCTGGATAAATGAGTATTTATCATCTCATTTAAATGATTGTCTTGTAATTTATATCATATCAATTCATTATAATTGATTGTTTTATCAAGCTATTACATAAATAAGTGTCTTATCAATTCTTTATAAATAATTAATTTATCAATTTGTTACACGTGAGTGTCACATCAATTTGATAAAAGGGTGTCTTATCAACTCATTATAAAGGAGTTTCTTATAACCCATTGTAAACTAATATCTTGTCAACTCATTATAAATGAGTGTCTTATAAACTCATTATAAATGAGTATCCTATCAAAAAATTAAAACAAACATCTTATTAATACATTATAAATGTGCATCTTCTTATTATAAATAAGCATGCTATAAACTCATTATAAATTACTATCTTATCAACTAGTTATAAATGAGTGTATTATCAACTCATTATAAATAAGTGTTTTGCCAACTTATAAATTGGTATCTTATTATTGTGACTTGGTAATGATTCTAAAATTTTTGGATTTAGCAAATTCTCAAAATTCAATTGGGCAAGGTTCTCTCATCCAACCATTCCCACATGTATATAGGTTGTACATCTGGTAAAGTAGATTTTTATTCCAATATAGTCACATAGGGATTGTATAGCTAATTAACCAATTATTAGTTGGTTATTGCTATAGTTGAGATGATGAGATTAAGTTTTTAATAAGATTCTTAGATTTTAGGGATATTCAACACCATTATTCATGATAGCTTATATAAATAGTTTAAATATTTATGTGTTTGGTTAAAAAACAAGGTTAGACTCTTATAAAAATGGTTTGCTAGTAATATACAAGATTATTATCAATAATTATTGGGTCATTCCTAATGATATTCTCCTCGTAGCTATCCCCATGGTATAATATCAAAAAAATGACAAACCTTCTTTGCTCAAAAATTATTTAAAAGTTGATACCTTTTTTGTAATCATTTACAAGCTGAAATATATATATATTCTTTCATCTTTGTATGCATCATACTTGCATTATTAGTATATACATTCCCTCAAATCTCACTGTTATGAGTCATATAATAAAAAATAAATTATAAGATTATTACCACCTTACCTATCATCATCTAACACGATGACACATGACTCTCACATTAAAGATGAAACTTTTAGGATAATATTTTATAAAATTTATACATAATTTTAGGGTCAATTCTTCTAAGATATGCACAATAGATTAGCTTAGAAAATTATTCATGCATTCGACTTCTTAAGTACCATACTCATATGATTAAACTTAACTCAACATTGAGTTTTGATATAAAAGTTTGTCTTGTGTTTCATAATCAAAAGAGCTAACACTTCTTTCCTAGTATTACACATGAGTGTTTTTTATTATGTACTTATCATGATCCACCAATAAAGCATGCAAGAACTGACTAATAATAAAATTCTAATTCTAGTTTTACATAAATATCACTTTTATTAATAACCAAACTACAATAAAATCCAAATATTAAAATTTATTAATCAAGTATCTATCACGCAAAATCAAATGTACCAATTATAGACTTCAAATTAGTATGACATTCAGGAAGAGTTCAAATGAGATAATTTGAGATAAAATTCATGGAATTGTAGATTTATAATGATAGCCCTCAAGATGTCTAGGAATCAAACCGTAAATCCAGAATACATATTAATGAACCTTGAGGTGGAGTCAAAATTCACTTCCACTCTTAAAGTTCATTTTGTGCCTTGTGTTGTTACTTTGCTCATTGATCTCCCATAGGCTTGGTAAAATTATGCTCCTGAACCCTATATTTTCATTTTTACTCTCACACTCTAAAATTCCATTTTGAATTTTCATATTTGTACTTTTATACTCAAATTACTAGTTGCAAAATTTAAGTCAAAAGTTATGATCATTGGAATACAATAGCTTTATCTTTTCATTTCTTTAACACAAAGATGTGGCTCTATGAATGAACCATTACTTTAGTCATTTTCTTTCTTTAGATTGTTGCATCACTAGAAATAGTTGTGGTTGTATATTTAGTCTCTATAATACAAAGTCCTAGAATTGGATATAAACTATGGTTTTGGTATCTCTCTTGTATTAGAATATTATGGTGCTTGGAATGATTCACGAGAGGTGTCAAACGGGCCGGGCCGGCCCGGCCCAGCACGAGGCACGGCACGGTCCGGCCGTGCCTGGGCCGGCCCGGCACGATAAAAAAACGTGCCCGGGCCCGTGCCGGGCCCGGGCGAACAAACCACGTGCCGGGCCGTGCCTTGGCACGGCACGCCGGCCCGCGTGCCTGCGTCGTGAGTCGTGAGTCGCGACTCGTGACCCAACCGGGCCCCGCCCCCGGTAAAAAGACCGCGGGTCGGGTCCAAACAGACCCGACCCGCCCCGCCCCGCCTGCCCTGCCTTGCCGTGTGCCCGTGCCCGAGCGGGCCGGCACGGCACGGCACGGCTTTGCCTTGCCCACGGGCCGTGCCGTGCCCGAGAGGGCCGGCACGGCACGCCACGGCCTTGCCGTGCCCACGGGCCGTGCCGTGCCCGAGCGGGCCGGCACGGCACGCCACGGCCTTGCCGTGCCCACGGGCCGTGCCGTGCCCGAGCGGGCCGGCACGGCACGCCACGGCCTTGCCGTGCCCACGGGCCGTGCCGTGCCCGAGCGGGCCGGCACGGCACGCCACGGCCTTGCCGTGCCCACGGGCCGTGCCGTGCCCGAGCGGGCCGGCACGGCACGCCACGGCCTTGCCGTGCCCGAGCGGGCCGGCACGGCACGCCACGGCCTTGCCGTGCCCGCGGGCCGTGCCGTGCCCGAATTTAAAAAACCGTGCCGTGCCCGGCACGGCACGGTAGCACGGCTGGGCACGTGAAAAACGGGTCGTGCCGTGCTGGGCCGGCCCGTTTGACACCTCTAGATTCACGACTTTGTCTATTTAACCAAGGTAGAAAGTCACGACTCTGGAAATAGCCATGATTTGAGTAAATACCCTTTGAAACTTACTATAGCTAAAATCACCGTGCTAGAGGATTTTCATGAATAATCACTAAATATCTAGTTTTATTTTCTATCTAGCATGTCAAACAAACTCTCATACGTAAGTAATGTCTCATCCCCAAGCAATTATGCATTTATATAAAAGTATACTTTCCTTCCATCTAACATAAATATTTGTTATGATTACGTTTGGGAATCATAGTATATCTAAATAGTAGGGTTAATTCTTCTTGTAGATATGTTAGCGAGTCATGATAGGTTTTGATTTTCATGACTAAATTTGTGTGTGTAAAATGATCTATGTGAGTGGTTATATTAATTTATCACATTATACATAAATTATTCTTTGGTTGCACCCCAATTAGTTCTGCATTTAATTACCATAACTAGACTATCAATAAGTTATTATTTATATTAGTTATCTCGGTTGTTTAGGCTAACTTCATCATAGAATCTCTCATTTTCTATTTTTTCCCAAACTTTCTTAATGTTGAATCATTTTCCATTACTTTTTTTGAGGCTTCCTTTTTTACTTTTTATTTGCTGGATGTCAATGCATTTTGGATTGCCATGACATCATCATCATTGGATGGCATGAATTTAAGGTTGCCATAACTTTTTGTTGGATTGTACTTCGAGCTTTTTCTATCTAGATCTTCAAAGTCATTATGTTGGGATTTGTCATGATTTCTTTCTGTTTTTTTATCTCAAAGTTGTAGTGCTAGTTAAAGCTAAAACTTCATGAATGCATCCATTTCTTTTTCTACTTCTTTCAAATCTTCTATAATTATTATTGAAGTCGTATAATGTTTCACCTTTTACCAATTTGCTTTTAACTCCTCTCTATATCTTGATTTCGCCATGACTTGCCCATAAAGAGTTAAAATCATAATTATAAAGGGTCTATACCACCCAGACTTCAACTTCCCTGAGAATAACGTAAGCCAAGAGTTTTAAACTAATACTTTCTCCCCATTTTAAAATCTCTCCATTGTAGATTCTTATCTTGTCATCTTTTTGTTTTATATTTATAAATCCATAAATTATTATAAGTTTCATTTGTTAATTCATCCAGTCAACTTGCTAGCAGAATTCTCCTTTCTTTTGCATCATTCATACCGTAAATAATTTCTTAATGTTCAACCATGCTTGATGTTCGAGTTCTACCACCAAATGACAGGTTTTACCAAAAAGAAGTTGATAAGTAAACATCTCTAGTGTAGATTTAAATGTAGTTATATAACTCATAATATTTTATCTAATTATTAAGATTAATCTTTTCAAGATAAGTTGATTATTTTGAAATCATTTGCAGATGATTATTCAAAATTTAAATTATCAAATATTCTTATATATTTAATAATATTTGATGATGCATAGATATACAAATTAAGATTTTTTTTGGATCACTTTTATGACTTTGGAATTTTGGTAGATTTTGATGAATCGTCATGAAATCGATAGATTTTTGGAGGTGTTGGCAGAAATGATAGA
>JAREIK010013884.1:0-44656 GCA_029783825.1 Sapria himalayana | reverse complement strand
AAAAATAAATATTATTATCGAGTAATATATTTTACTTTAATTTTGAATCAATTTGGGTTTTGTAAATATTTTTTAATTATATATATCTTATTATTAGTAGTTTATTAATTTAATCTTAGATCATTATTATAATATCTATCAATAAATAATTTATATTGTTTTATATCATAGATAATTATTAATATTATTACAAACTAAAATTATATTCAAATTTCAAAAATTTTAAATATTAATTTTTTTAATGGTTTATAAGCTTTGAAAATCAGAAAAAATCTAAAAAAAAATTTTTATTTTTATTATATAAATAAAACCTATAAAAGACTAAATGCCTAAAGACATAAATTGATAAACTCATAAACGATAAAACTTCTAAATAATCAAACCATTAAACCGGTATACCACATATAATAAATCATAAATCTCATTTTAATTTGTATTCATTAAAATTTTAATATTCATTTTAATTATTTATGAGTTTATATATTAATTACTAAATAAATAATGAGTTAGACAAATATAATTTTAATAATTTATTTTTAATCAAAATTAAAAATATATGCTTATACAAAGAAGTAAAAATTCAAAAAGCAAAAAAGTATTTTTTAGTAACTATAGTTTACTTGATTTTGAATCATTATATTTGGGTTTAGCAATTATATTTTAATTGCTATCAATCTTATTAATAAAAGTTTATTAATTTATTATTTGAGAATTTTTATAATATATAACAATAAATTACTTATATTCAATTAAATCTCTTATAATTATTAAGATTATTATAACTAAATATTATATTTACATTTGAAAAAAATTAAACATTATTATATTTTTAAGGTTATAACCTTCAAAAATGTTAATAAATAATAAAAATGATTTTTTTATTATTTTATTATTTAAATAAAACTTATAAACCACTAATGCCTAAACATTTAAATCTCTCGACTCCTAAACACCAAAACCCCCTAAATACTTAAACCATTAAACTTATATAACCAAAATAATAAATAATAAATGATAAATCTCATTTTTATTTGTATTCATTATAATTTTAAATATTCATGTTAATTATTTTTTAGTTTATTTTTATAGAAATATTACTTACAAATTAAATAATGAGCGAGACATATATAATTTAAATAAATTACTTTTTATGAAAAAATAAGCTAATAAAAATAAACAAAATTTTAAAAATTTAAAATTTTATTCAGTAATATAATTTACTTTGATTTTGAATTATGTTGGTTTCTGCTAATATTTTGATTAATATCTATCTTATAAATAATAGTTTATTATTTTATTTTTTGATCATTATAATAAAATATATTAATAAATTTATTTATATTGAATTTACAACAAAAATAATTTTTATGATTATTATAAATAAGTATTGTATTCATATTTTATATCTATTAAAAATTTATTATATTTTTAAAGGTTATACATTTGAAAATCATGAAAATTCATATAAATAAATTTTTTGTTATTTCTTTGATTAAATAAAACCTATAAACACCTAAATGTGTAAACATATAAATCAATAAACATCATTAACCCCAAACAAGAAAAAACTTAAACAATTAAATAGTTATAGCCCTAAATAATAAATAATAAATCTCAATTTGATTAGTATTCATTATAATTTTAAATATACATTTTAATTTATTTATTAGTTTAATTTTATTGAAATATAAATTAAAAATTAAATTATTAGTGAGACAAATATAATTTAAATAATTTATTTTCATCAAAAAATATATAGGCTTATAAATGGATACAAAAATTTAAAAATTTATAATTAATGTTTAGAAAAATATTTACCTTTGATTTTGAGTCAATTTAGGTTTTGAAAATATATTTTAAACAATATTTATCTTATTAATATTAGGTTATTACTTTTTTATGATTATTATTATAATAAATATCAATAAAATAGTTTATATAGAATTTATATGATATATAATTATTATGATCATTATAACTTCATATCATATTCAATTTTCAAAAAAAATTTAAAAATTATTATATTTTCAAAGGTTATAACCTTCAAAATTGAGAAAAAATAACAAAAATAATTTTTTTTGTTATTTTATTTTTTATATAAAACCACTAAATGACTAAATACTAAAATGACTAAACTTCTAAACCCCAAAGCCCATAAATACTTAAAACATTAAATTAGTATAGTTTAAATAATAAATTATAAATCTTAGTTTTATTAGTATTCATTATCATTTCAAATATTTATTTTAATTATTTATCAGTTTATTTTTATAGAAATATTAATTACAAAATAAATTATTAGTGTGACATATATAATTTAAATAATTTATTTTTCATCAAAAAAAATGCTCATAAAAGAGACAAAATTTTAAAAATAAAATAATATTATTTAATAATATATCTTATTTTGATTTTGAATCATTTTAGATTCTACAATTATATTTTAATTTATATCATTCTTATAAATACTAGTTTATTAATTTATTTATTGATCTTTATTATAATACCTATCAATAAAATTATTTATTTTGAGTTTACATTATATATAATTATTAAGATTATTATAACTTAATATTATATTCACATTTACAAAAAAATAAAAATTATTATATTTTCAAAGGTTACAACCTTCAAAAATTAAAAAAAAATAAAAAAATTAAATTTTTTGTTTTTTCATTCTTAAAAAAAAAACTATAAATCACTAAAGGTCTAAATAATTAAATCACTAAACTCCTTAACCACAAAACACCTAAATTCTTAAACCATTAAATAGGTATATCCTGAATAATAAATAATAAATCTCAATTTTATTTGTATTCATTATAATTTTAAATATTCATTTTAATTATTTAGTAGTTTATTATTATAGAATTATAAATTACAAAATAAATTATGAGTAAGACAAATTTAATTTAAATAATTTATTTTTAATAACAAAAATATAAACTTATAAAAAAAAGCAGAACATTAAAAAAATTATTATTTTGTAATATATTTTACTTTGATTTGAATAAATTTAGATTTTGTAAATACTTTTTAAATAATAACTATTTTATTAATAATAGTTTATTAATTTATTTATTGATCATAATTATAATATCTAGCAATATAATTATTTATAATCAATTTAAATGAATTATAATTATGTGATTATAATAAAAATATATTATATTTACATTTCAAAAAAATTTAAAAATTATTATATTTTCGAAGGATAAATCTTCAAAAATTAGAAAAAATATTAAAAATAAATTTTTTGCTATATCATTGTTTAAATAAAACTTATATAAATGACTAAACACTTAAACATCTAAACTCCTAAACACAAAAGCCCCTAAATTTTTAAAACTTTAAACTCGCAAACCTTAAATATAATTTAAATAATTTATTAAAATATTAATTACAAAATAAATTATGAGTGATACAAATATAATTTAAATAATTTATTTTTAATCAAAAAAATATATAAGGTTATAAAAAGAAGCAAAAACTAAAAAACAAAAATTATTTTTTAGTAATAAATTTTACTTGGATTTTGAAAAATTTTAGGTTTTGCAATTATATTTTAATTTATATCCATCATAATAATAATATCATATTAATTTATTTTGTGATAATCGATATCATATCTATGAATAAAATTATTTATATTTAGTTTATATTATATATAATTATAATGATTATTATTACTAAATATTGTATTCACAATGTTAAAAAATTTTAAAATTATTATATTGTCAGAGGTTATAACCTTTGAAAATGTGAAAAAATATCAAAAATAATTTTTATATTATTTCATTGTTTAAACAATACCTATAAAGCACTAAATGCCTAAAAATATAAATCACTAAAGTCAATATCAAAAATTATTATTAAGATTATCATAACTAAATATAGTATTCACATATAAAAAAAATTTAAAAATTGTTATATTTTCAAAGGTTAAAACCTTCAAAAATAATAAAAAATAACAAAAATAAATTTTTTTTATATCATTGTTTAAATAAAACTTATAAACCATTAAATGCCTAAACACATAAATCTCTAAACTCCTAAACCCTTAAGACCCTAAATACTTAAATCTTTAAATTCATAAACATTAAATATAATTTAAATAATATATTGAAATATTAATTACAAAATAAATTATGAGTGATACAAATATAATTTAAATAATTTATCTTTCATTAAAAAAATATTTAACATTATAAAAAGAAGCAAAAACTAAAAAACAAAAATTATTATTTAGTAATAAATTTTACTTGGATTTTGAATAATTTTAGGTTTTGCAATTATATTTTAATTTATATCCATTAAAATAATAATAGCATATTAATTTATTTTGTGATAATCGATATCATATCTATGAATAAAATTGTTTATATTTAGCTTATATTATATATAATTATAATGATTATTATTACTAAATATTATATTCACATTTTTAAAATATTTTAAAATTATTATATTGTCAAAGGTTATAACCTTTGAAAATGTGAAAAAATATCAAAAATTATTTTTTTATTATTTCAATGTTTTAACAAAAACTATAAACCACTAAATGCCTAAAAACATAAATCACTAAAGTCCTAAAAGACAAAACCTCTAAATACTTAAAATATTAAACTGGTATACATTAATAATAATTAATAAATCTCATTTTAATTTTTATTCAGTATAATTTTAAATTTTTATTTTAATTATTTATCAGTTTATTTTTATTGAAATATTAATTACAAAATAAATTATTAGTGAGATAGATATAATTTAAATTAAACTAGTATACCCTAAATAATAAAGAATAAATCTCTTTTTTTTCATTATAATTGTAAATATTCATTTTAATTATTTATTTGTTTATTTTTATATAAATATTAATTAAAAAATAAATTATGCGTTAGATAAATATAATTTATGTAAATTATTTTTAATAAAAAAAATATAGATAAACTTATTAAAAAAAATTAAAAACAATAAATAATTATATAGTAATATAATTTGCTTTGCTTCTGAATCATTATAGGTTTTGTATTATATTTTAATTGATATCTATCTTATTAATAATAGATTATTAATTTATTTTTCAATGATTATTAGAATATTTATCAATAATATTGTTTACATTGATTATATATGATATATAAATATAATGATTATTATAACTAAATATTAATTTCACATTTGAAAAAATTTTAAAAATTATTATATTTTCAAAGGTAATAACCTTTGAAAATATAAAAAAATAATAAAAATAAATATTTTTTATTTTTATTTTTAAATAAAACCTATAACCCACTAAATACATACATAGTTAAATCAATAAACTCCAAAAGCCCATAATGCCTAAATACATAAACCATTAAACTGCTAAATGCTATTTAATAATTATGAAATCTAATTTTTATTTCAATTTATTATAATTTCAAATAATCATTTTAATTTTTTATTAGTTTATTTTTATATAAATTTTTATTACAAAATAAATTATGAGTGCGACAAATATAATTTAAATAATTTATTTTTAATCAAAAAAAAAATATAGGCTTAAAAAAGAAGTAAAATTTTAAAAATTAAAAATTATTTTTAGTAATATTTTTTACTTTAATTTTGAATCAATTTGGGTTTTGTAAATATTTTTTAATTAATATCTATCTAATTATTAATAGTTTTTTTAATTTAATTTTTGATCATTATTATAATATCTATCAATAAAATTGTTTATATTGAATTTCTATGATATATAATAATTAAAATTATTATTACTAAATATTGTATTCACATTTCAAAAAATTTTAAATATTAGTATATGTTCAAAGGTTATAACCTGTAAAATGATAACAAATTATAAAATTTTTTTTTGTTATTTATTTTTTAAATAAAACTTATAAACCACTAAAAGCCTAAAAACATAAATTGCTAAACTCCTAAATGAAAACACCTCTACATACTTATTCCATTAAACTAGTATAGATTAATAATAAATTATAAATCTCATTTTAATTTTTATACAGTAAGATTTTAAATTTTTATTTTAATTATTTAACAGTTTATTTTTATAGAAATATTAATTACAAAATAAATTATTAGTGAGACAGATCTATTTTATATTAAAACAGTATCCCTAAATAATAAATACTAAATCACATTTTTTTTATTATAATTTTAAATATTCATTTTAATTATTTATTTGTTTATTTATTTATAAAAATTAATTACAAAATAAATTGAGCTAGACAAAAATAATTTATATAAATTATTTTTAATCAAAAAATTATAGATAAACCTTATAAAAGAAAAAAAAATTTCAAAACAAAAAATTATTATATAGTAATATATTTTGCTTTGCTTCTGAATCATTTTATGTTTTGTAATTATATTCTAATTGATATCTATCTTATTAATAATAGATTATTAATTTTTTTTTGATCAATATTAAAATATTTATCAATAAAATTGTTTATATTGAATTTACATGATATATAATTATTAATATTATTATAACTAAATATTATATTTATATTTTAAAATAATTTAAAAATTATTATATTTTTAAAGGTTATCATCTTTAAAAAAAAATTGAATCTCAAAAATAATTTTTTTTATTTTATTGTATATATAAAACCTATATTACTTAAAAATTTAAACCAACTTTAAAGGTATAAGTATTTATAAATAATATATAAATATCTATCAATAAATATTAGTTTATTAATTTAATTATTGATCATTATTATATTTATATTTATATTTAGTTTATTAATATCTATCAATAAATTGTTTATTTTTAATTTACATGATATATCATTATTAAGTTTATTATAACTAAATAATGTATTCACATTTGAAAAAAATTTAAAAATTATTATATTTATAAAGGTTATAACCTTCAAAATTGCTATAAAATTTGAAAAATAATTTTATTGTTATTTCATTATTTAAAAAAAACATATAAACTACTAAATGCCTAAACACTTAAATCACTATACTCCTTAACTCCTAAATACTTAAACCATTAAACCGGTATACCCTAAATAATTATTCATAAATATCATTTTTATTTGTATTCATTATAATTTCAATATTCATTTTAAGTATTTATTAGTTTATTTTTATAGAAATATTAATTGCAACATAAAATTATGAATGAGACAAATATAATTTAAATAATTTAACTTCATCAAAAAAATTTATAAGCTTATAAAAAGAATCCAAAATTTAAAAATAAAAAATTTTTATTTAGTAATATATTTTACTTTGATTTTGAATCGTTTTAGGTTTTGCAAATATATTTTAATTAATATCTATCTTATTAATAATAGTTTATTAATCTATTTTATGATCAGTATTATAATATCGATCAATAAAATTATTTATATTAAATTTACATGATATTTAATTTTTATTATTATTATAATTAAATATTGTAATAACATTTGAAAAAAAAAATTAAAAATTATAATATTTTCAATGGTTATAACCGTGAAAATAAAAAAAAATCATAAAAATAATTTTTTTGTTATTTAATTATTTAAATAAAACCTATAAACAACAAAATACCTAAATAATTAAATTATTAAACTCCTAAACCCTGATAGTACTACAGCACACACACATAGCGACGAACCATAGTAAACACGTGCACATATTTTATAAGCTTATAAAAAGAATCCAAAATTTAATAATAAAAAATTAGTATTTAGTAATATATTTTACTTTGATTTTGAATCGTTTTAGGTTTTGCAAATATATTTTAATTAATATCTATCTTATTAATAATAGTTTATTAATCTATTTTATGATCAGTATTATAATATCAATCAATAAAATAATTTATATTGAATTTACATGATATTTAATTTGTATGATTATTATAATTAAATATTGTATTAACATTTGAAAAAAAAATTAAAAATTATAATATTTTCAATGGTTATATCCTTGAAAATGAGAAAAATCATAAAAATAATTTTTTTGTTATTTAATTATTTAAATAAAACCTATAAACCACAAAATACCTAAATACTTAAATTACTAAACTCCTAAACCCTAATACTATTGCACCACACAAACATAGCGACGGACCATAGTACACACGTGCACATATTCTTGTTCATTTTGGTGTAGCATTTAGAGGGGCCAGCAAGTCCTGGAAGTAGCCAGAAGTATGGGCCACCAACTTGTAGAGGGCTCTGCTAGAAAGCCGGGATGATAACATTAAGACCACTGACGAGACCGAACAAAGTGGTCAGGAGTAAACCCAGGTGTAGCTCGTAGTGGGTCCCACTAGCTATATCTGGCAGCATAGAGGGCCACCCAACCATCGCCCAAAAGGAGTAGCACGTAATCCATGATTAATTGGACAGCCACCAAAAACCAAAACATCACCAAGCAGGGCCAGTAAGCAATGGAGTCCAGACCAGCCACACGGGAGCGAAAGATTCAAACTTGAAATTTATGTTTGTAGTCTTATTTGTATTTTGGACTTTGTATGCACCATGTACTTGTAGAGATGGATCATGACATACTCACACACACAATCTAGTCTGTTCTCTATATAGCATGCAATGATGGCAACTGGACCCATAAGTATCTCTAAGTGGAGCCCACTAATGTATTTTGTAAATACACATTAGGCTATGCTACACTCCCGGGAGTAGAAGACCCATCTTTATAAAATTTTATAATTTTACTTGTATTTTAGCTTGGTTGTATGCATAGATAATTAGACTATGAGATGGACCTCATCACACATGCACACTGATGCATGCATATTTTTTGATATTTTATCGGTGCAACAAACAGCCACTTCTTGGAGCTCGAGGAGGAAGCATTCTAAACCAAGAGATACCATTTTGAGGATCATTGAAGCAAAAGAATGTGGAATTCAGAGGTGAGAATGAATCGACAAAGTGCTGTAGATATGGACTTGTTGATTTATGGGTATTCAGTTTTTTACGTATTCCATTGCATAGCAATGACATAGGCAAACGCGTGATGCTGCATGTCTCACACATGCACAATCTTATATTTGCATAGTTTTAATATGGTGCATAATTCAGGTTCCTCCAAAAGGCTTGGAAAAATCCAAATGGAAAGGACACAGTGCGCATAATGACTCAATGCCAACTATGAAGTCCGAGAATGCCAAGTGATTTTAGTTGTATTCGTACGCTTGGAATTATTAGGCATTATTTTTTTTATGTATTTTATGCATAGAATCATTAAGGTGCATAGGATTTGGTGGGCTGGCCTAAATTAGTCAACTTTTTAGTCTCTTGTAATTTGTGTGCCTAAATGATAAATAAAGTGTGTATTTTGCAATAAAAAACAAAAAAAACCATAAACCCTAAACTTTAAATCCTAAACCTTAAACCATAAACTATAACCCTAACACATAAACCATAAATCCTAAATCTCATGTTTTGCACTTTTATAATCAAATGACTGAGTGTTAAATTTAAATTGAAATTCACAACTTTTAGGAATGTCACAAAATTATCTTTTTGTATATGTAACACAAAGTCATGACTCAAGGGGTGAGTTATGGATTCAATCTCTTTCTTGCTTTAGATTATTGTAGCATTAGCAATGGTCATGATTATATATTTTGTCTCTAGAACACGAAATCATATCGATGAGATAATGCCATAACTTGTGTCCATCTGTTGAACATATTGTTAAGGCACTAAGAATGATCATGAATACATATTTAATCACTATAATACTGGGTCACAGTATTGGATATGTCCATAGCTTGTGCATTTTATCTTTATATTGCAAAGTCATTTCACTAGGAATGATTGTAACTTTGAACATTCCTCAAGAGCAAAAGTCATGACCCTAGAAATAGTTAAAGCTCGAGTACTACTCTTTATAACTTACTATAGCTAAAATTCTTATGATTGGAAATATCACTATGGCTTTTTCATTTGATTTGTGACCTCAAGTGTCAATATGAAAAACTAATATTTAGAGCAATGATTAAAACCTTTTAATACGTTTGAATATGATTTATTTACACATTTTTGAGTATTGTGAGCTTGTATACATAACTCATATAATATAAAAAGAAATAAATGATACTTTTCATATCCATGAGGATATAAAAAAAGGCTCAAGCAAGCCAATAAAATAATTTTTTTGATTCTTGATTGAAAGATAGCCCATACATCTTGCCCTGCTCAAACCACCCTGGGGCTAGTTAGTTCTAATAGGCAACAAGGTGGTTATTTTTTTAGAGGTGAACTATGTTTTAAAAAAATTGCTTTGAGTGTGTGCATGAGAGATATTTTAGATGAAATTACAATAATCAATATAAATAGAATCCTCAACAACTAGCTATTTCAACACATAGGGGTACAACTTTGGTTTAGTCTGGTACATGAGTCAAATAACCTTTGATAGCCAAGTGATTCAACATCAAATATGATGAGACATAAAAGATATAAAGTAAAAGCTCCTATTATTTTGGTTAGATCTTTAGCATTTATTCTAGAGTTGAGAGAGGAACAAAATAAATTATTTTAATTATTCAGTATAATTTTAATTTTTATTTTAATTATTTATCAGTTTATTTTTATAGAAATATTAATTACAAAATAAATTATTAGTGAGACACATCTAATTTAAATTAAACCGGTATATCCTATATAATAAATAATAAATCTCATTTTTTTTCATTTTAATTTTAAATATTCAAATATAATTAGTTATTTTTTTATTTTTATATAAATATTAATTACAAAATAAATTAGAGTTACACAAAAATAATTTATATAAATTATTTTTCATCAAAATAATTAGATAAACTTTTTAAAAGAAAAAAAATTTCAAAACAAAAAATTATTATATAGTAATATATTTTGCTTTGCTTCTGTATCCTTTTAGGTTTTGTAATTATTTTATATTTGATATCTATCTTATTAATAATAGATTATTAATTTATTTTTTTGATCATTATTAGAATATTTTTGAATAAAATAGTTTATATTGAATTTATATGATATATAAATATAATGATTATTATAACTAAAAATTTAATTCACTTTTGAAACAAATTTAAAAATTATTAAATTTTAAAGGTTATAACCTTAAAAAATGATAAAAAAATAATAAAAATATATTTTTTGTTATTTCATTTTTTAAATAAAACCTAGAGCTCATTAAATGCTTACTTACTTAAATCAGTAAGCTCATAAATCCCGAAACCCCTAAATACGTAAACTTTTTAACAGCTATATACTACTTAATAAATAATAAATCTCATTTTTATTTCTATTTATTATAATTTTATATATTCATTATAATTATTTATAGTTTAATTTTTTAGAAAAATTAATTACAAGATAAATTTCGAGTGAACAAATATTATTTAAATAATTTATTTTAATAAAAAAAATATAAACTTATAAAAAGAAGGCAAATTTTAAAAATAAAATATTATTATTTAGTAATATATTTTGATTTGATTTTGAATCATTTTATGTTATGTAAATATATTTTTATTAATATTTATATTATTAATAATAGTTTATTAATTTAATTTTTGATCTTTATTATAATATCTATCATTAAAATTATTTATATTGAATTTATATGATATATAATTAGTAAGATTAATATAATTATACATGGTATTCACATTTGAAAATATTTTAAAAATTTTTTTATGTTCAAAGGTTATAACCTTTGAAAATAAGAAAATATCAAAAATAGAATTTTAAATTTTTATTATATAACTAAAACCTATAAACCACTAAATAATCAAACCATTAAACCGGTATACAATATATAATAAATCATAAATCACATTTTAATTTGTATTCATTATAATTTTAAATATTCATTTTAAATATTTATTAGTGTATTTTTTATAGAAATATCAATCTCAAAATAAATAATGAGTGATAAATATAATTCTAATAATTTATTTTTATTGAAAAAAAATATATAAGCTTATAAAAAGAAGTAAAAATTTAAAAACAAAAAATTATTATTTAGTAATATATTTTACTTTGATTTTGAATAATTATATTTAGGTTTTGCAATTATATTTTAAATGTTATCAATCTTATTAAGAAAAGTTTATTAATTTATTATTTGATAAATTTTATAATATCTAACAATAAAATTACTTATATTGAATTTAAATGTCTTATAATCATTAAGATTATTATAACTAAATAGTATATTTACATTTGAAAAAAATTTAAAAATTATTATATTTTCAAAGGTTATAAACATCAAAAATGATAAAAAATCACAAAAATTTTTTATTATTATTTTATCTTTTAAATAAAACTTATAAACCAATAAATGACTAAAGAATTAAATCTCTAGGCTCCTAAACCCCAAAACCCCCTAAATAATTAAACAATTAAACCTATTAAAACTAAATAATAAATAATAAATCTCATTTTTATTTGTATTCATTATAAGTTTAGATATTCATCTTAATTATTTTTTAGTTTATTTTTATAGAAATATTAATTTCAAAATAAATAATGAGTGATACAGATATAATTTAAATAAATTATTTTTTATGAAAAAAAAAGCTTATAAAAATAAACAAAATTTCAAAAATTTAATATTTTATTTAGTAATATAATTTACTTTGATTTTGAATTATATTGGGTTCTGCAAATATATTTTAATTAATATTTATCTTATTAATAATAGTTTATTAATTTATTTTTTGATCATCAAAATAATATATATTAATAAAATTTTTTATATTGAATTTACCTCAAATATAATTATTATGATTATTATAACTAAGTATTGTATTCATATTTTAGAACTATTAAAAAATTATTATATTTTCAAAGGTTATAACCTTTGAAAAGCACGAAAATTCATAAAAATAAATTTTTTGTTATTTCATAGATTAAATAAAACCTATAAACACGAAAATGTGTAAACATATAAATCAATAAACTCATTAACCCCAAAACCACAATAAACTTAAACCATTAAATAGGTATACCCTAAATAATTACTCATAAATCTCATTTTTATTAGTATTCATTATAATTTTATATATACATTTTAATTATTTATTAGTTTATTTTTATAGAAATATAAATTAAAAAATAAATTAATAGTGAGACAAATATAATTTAAATAATTTGTTTTTCATCAAAAAATATATCAGCTTATAAATGGATACATAAATTTTAAAAATCTTAAATTAATATTTCGTAAAATATTTCACTTTGATTTTAAATCATTTTATGTTTTGAAAATAAATTTTAAACAATATTTATCTTATTAAGAATTGATTATTAGTGCGACATATATAGTTTAAATAATTTATTTTTCATTAAAAAATGCTTATAAAAAAGGCAAATCTTTAAAAATAAATAATTATTATTTAGTAATATATTTTATTTTGATTTTGAATCATTTTAAATTTTGCAATTATATTTTAATTTATATCATTCTTATAAATAGTAGTTTATTAATTCATTTATTGATCATTATTATAATATCTATCAATAAAATTATTTATATTGAGTTTACATTATATATAATTATCAAGATTATCATAACTAAATATTATATTCACATTTTAAAAAAAGTAAAAATTATAATATTTTCAATGGTTATAACCTTCAAAAATTAGATAAAATCACTTAGGCCATAAACACTTAAATGACTAAACCCCAAAACACCTAAATACTTAAACCATTAAACCTGTATATCCTGAATAATAAATAATAAATCTCAATTTTATTTGAATTCATTATAATTTTAAATATTTATTTTAATTATTTATTAGTTTATTTTTCTAGAAAATAAATTACAACATAATTTATGAAGTGGACAAATATAATTTAAATAATTTATTTTCAATAAAAAAAATATAAACTTATAAAAAAGCAAAATGTTAAAATAATTATTATTTAGTAATATATACTTTGATTTAAAATAAATTTCGATTTTGAAAATATATTTTAAATAATATCTATCTTATTAATAATAGTTTATTAATTTATTTATTGATCATTATTATAATATCTAGCAATGTGATTATTTATATTGAATTTAAATGACTTATATTTATTAAGATTATTATAACTAAATATTATAATTAAATTTAATAAAATTTAAAAATTTTTATATTTTCAAAGGTTTTAAGATTCAAAAATTAGAAAAAATATAAAAATAAATTTTTTGTTATATCATTGTTTAAATAAAACTTATAGACCACTAAATGCCTAAGAACTTAATTCTATAAACTAGTAAACAAAAAGCCCCAAAATACTTAAAACTTTAAACTCGTAAACCTTAAATATAATTGAAATAATTTATTTTTCATAAAAAAAAATATAAGCTTATAAAAAAAAGCAAAAACAAAAAAACAAAAATTATTACTTGGTAATAAATTATACTTTGATTTTGAATAATTTTAGGTTTTGCAATTATATTTTAATTTAAATCTATCATATTAATAATAAAATATTAATTTATTTTTTGATAATTGATATCATATCTATCAATAAAATTGTTTATATTTAGTTTATATTATATATAATTATAATGATGCTTATTACTAAATATCGTATTCACATTTAAAAAAAAAAATTAAAATTATCACATCTTCAAAGGTAACCTTTGAAGATGTGAAAAGATATCAAAAATAATTTTTTTGTTATTTCATTGTTTAAATAAAACCTATAAACTACTAAATGACTAAAAATATAAATCGCTAAAGTTATAAACGAAAAAACCTCTAATTACTTAAAATATTAAACTGGTATACATTAATAATAATTCATAAATCTCATTTTAATTTGTATTCAATATAATTTTAAATTTTTAATTTTAATTATTTATCAGTTTATTTTTATAGAAATATTAATTACAAAATAAATTATTAGTGAGACGGATCTAATTTAAATTAGACTGGTATACCCAAAATAATAATGAATAAATCTCAATATTTTTTTTATAATTTTAAATAATCATTTTTCTTATTTATTTGTTTATTTTTATATAAATATTAATTAAAAAAATAAATTATGAGTTAGACAAATATAATTTATATTAATTAATTTTCATGAAAAAAATATTAATAAATTTTTTAAAAGAAAAAAATATTTCAAAACAACAAATTATTATATAGTAATATATTTTGATTCCTTCTGAATCATTTTAGGATTTTTTATTATATTTTAATTGATATCTATCTTATTAATAATAGATTATTAATTTATTTTTTGATCATTATTATAATATTTATCAATAAAATTGTTTATATTGAATTTATATGATATATAAATATAATGATTATTATAACTAAATATTGAATTCACTTTTGAAAAAAATTTTAAAATTATTATATTTTCAAAGGGTATAACATTTGAAAATATCAAAAAATAATAAAAATAAATATTTTGTTATTATAATTTTTAAATAATATTTATAAACCACTAAATGCATAGACAGTTAAATCAATAAACTCTTAAGGCATGTAATGCCTAAATACATAAACCACTAAACCGCTATATGCTACTTTATAATTAAGAAATCTAATTTATATTTCAATTTATTAAATATTCATTTTAATTATTTATAAGTTTATTTTTATATAAATATTTATTACAAAATAAATTATGAGTGTGACAATTATAATTTAAATAATTTATTTTTAATCAAAAAAAAATATACGCTTATAAAAGAAGTAAAAATTTAAAAATTAATAATTATTATCCAGTAATATTTTTTACATTAATTTTGAATCAATTTGGATTTTGTAAATATTTTTTAATTAATATTAATCTTATTATTAATAGTTTATTAATTTAATTTTTGATCATTATTAAAATATCTATCAATAAAATTGTTTATATTGAATTTATATGATATATAATTATTAAAATTATTATAACTAAATATTGTATTCACATTACAAAAAACTTTTAATATTATTATATTTTCAATGGTTATAACCTATGAAAATTAATAAATATAATTTTATATCATTTTTTATTATATGATATTATAAATATTATAAATATTTAAAATATTATTATATTTTAAATATTATTATAACTAAATATTATTATATTATTATAACCTATGAAAATTACAAAAAATTACAAAATTATTTTTAGTTATTTTATTGTTTAAATAAAACCTATAAACCACTAAATGCCTAAAACATAAATCGCTAAACTCCTAAATGACAAAACTTTTAAATACTTAAACTATTAAATTGGTATACAATAATAATAAATTATAAATCTCATTTTAAATTTTATTAAGTATAATTTTAATTTTTTTAATTATTTATCAGTTTATTTTTATAGAAATATTAATTACAAAATAAATTATTAGTGAGACATATCTATTTTAAATAATTTATTTTTCATCAAAAAAAATATGTATGCTCATAAAAAGAATCAAAATTTTAAAAACAAAAATTTATTATTTTGTAATATATATTATTTTGATTTTGAATCATTTTAGATTTTGCAATTATAATTTAATTTATATCATTCTTATTAATAATAGATTATTAATTTTTTATTGATCATTATTATAATATCTATTGAAAAAATTATTTATATTGAGTTTACATTATATATTATTATTAAGAATATTATAACTAAATATTATATTATCATTTAAAAAAAATTAAAATTATTATATTTTCAAAGGTTATAAACTTCAAAAATTAAAAAATAAAAAAATTTAATTTTTTATTTTTTCATTCTTTAAATAAATACTATTAATCACTAAAGTCCTGAACACTTAAATCACAAAACCACAAAACACCTTAATACTTAAGCCATTAAACTTGTATATCCTAATTAATAAATAATAAATCTCAATTTTATTTGTATTCATAATAATTTTAAATATTCATTTTAATTATTTATTAGTTTATTTTTAATGAATTATAAATTAAAAATAAATTAAGTGGAAGACAAATATTATTTAAATAATTTACTTTTAAAAACAAAAAATATAAACTTATAAAAATAAGCAAAACATCAAAAAAATTATTATTTAGTATTATATTTTACTTTGAATTTGAATAAATTTACGTTTTGCAAATATTTTTTAAATAATATCTATCTTATTAATAATAGTTTATTAATTTATTTTTTGATCATTAATATAAAAATCTATCAATATAATTTTTTATATTGAATTAACATGAAATATAATTATTAAGATTATCATACCTAAATATAGTATTCACATATAAAAAAAATTTAAAAATTGTTATACTTTCAAAGGTTATAATCTTCAAAAATGAGAAAAAATAACAAAAATAAATCTTTTGTTATATCATTGTTTAAATAAAACTTATAAACCATTAAATGCCTAAATACATAAATCTCTAAACTCCTAAACCCCGAAGCCCTTAAATACGTAAACCTTTAAACTCGTAAACCTTAAATATAATTTAACTAATTTATAGAAATATTAATTACAAAATAAATTATGAGTGATAACTATAATTTAAATAATATATTTTTAATAAAAAAAATATAAGCTTATAAAATGATGCAAAAAACTAAAAAGAAGTATTATTTAGTAATAAATTTTACTTTGATTTTGAATCATTTTAGGTTTTTTAATTATATTTTAATTTATATCTATCATATTAATAAAACTTTATTAATACTAAATATTGTATTCACATTTTTATCAATAAAATTATTTATATTTATTTTAAATTATATATAGTTATAATAATTATTATTACTAAATATTGTATTCACATTTTTAAAAAATTTTAAAATTATTATATTTGCAAAACCTTTGAAAATTTGAAAAAATATCAAAAATAAATTTTATGTTATTTCATTGTTTGAATAAAACCTATAAACAATCAAATGCCTAAATACTTAAATGAATAACTTCTAAATCTCGAAAACCCTAAATATATAATTTTTAATCCGATATATCCTAAATAATAAACAATAAATCAATTTTAATTTTTTCATTATAATTTTAAATATTTATTTTTATTATTTATTTATTTATTTATTTATATATAAATATTAATTACAAAATAAATTATGAGTTAGAAAAATATAATTTATATAAATTATTTTTCATCAAAAAAATATAGATAAACTTATTAAAAGAAAAAAAATTCAAAAACAAAAAATTATTATATAGTAATATATTTTTCTTTGCTTCGGAATCATTTTAAGTTTTGTAATTATATTTTAATTAATATCTATCTTATTATTAATGGATGTTTAAATTATTTTTTGATTATTATTAGAATATTTATCAATAAAATTGTTTATATTGAATTTATCTAATATATAAATATAATGATTAGTATAACTAAATATTCTATTCACATTTGAAAAAATTTAAAAATTATTATATTTTCAACGGTTAAAACCTTTGAAAATATCAAAAAATAATAAAAATTAATTTTTTATTATTTTATTTTTTAAATAAAACCTATAAACTACTAAATGCTAGGGGTGCTGATGGGACGGAATAGGATGGGGATTATAAATCTCCAGTTCCTATCCATAGTTCGTAGATTTTTTTTGAAGATCCAGACCCATTCCATAGGTTGAAAATATCGGGATGGGATGGGATGGAGATCAGGGATTTTGGGTAGGAGAAAACGGATCCGGGACGGAACGAAGTTAGGACATTTTTTTCAATTTATTCTCTTCAAACCGGCCAAGTTAGTTCATGTCGTAACCTTTTGTTTTACCATTTATCATTCCTTAGTTATGTATCTTTCCAACTCAAATTGGGTCAATTTTGTTTTGTCAAATAGGCTGAATACCACAAACGAGTTCCATTACCTTGTCAAAAGCTTAGATGTGCAGAAAAGGATATAAATGTTAAATAAAACGGGACCGAGTTGTGTGCTTAATTTGGTTCTTTGTTTTTTCACAAGTTGGCTTTGTTAAGCCTAGTGAACGTTAACCACAATAGCAATACTACATTTTTTAAACAATTACTTAAAATATTAAGGAATAGCTAAAGTTTACCACAAACATTGGTAGCATCAATTACTACTTAAGTAATTGCTAAAATTAGGCAGCTTAATATAACTAAAAAAATACAACTAATAAAATCCATGATAATAATCATTTCAAAGGTCCATCCCGGAACTGCAACGAAAATCCAAACACAATTAATTATCTCTTCTACAACTCCTCCCTTTTCTTCCTCCACTGTAGAAGGACAACCATAGATGAAAACATGTTAATCATGTAGACATAAATTTCTATGATGAAAGAGTAATAAAAAAACAAAATATTACCTTATAAAATATAATACACCCATTCCAAATTTAGTTGGCAAACTATAGTTGGAAGAATATTTGGATCTTGTGACCCCTCTGAAAATTGTAATTGAACCATATTTTTATTAAATTGAATGAATAAAATAAGTAAAAGTGAAATTTAAATTTATAATATTTGTATACTAACCTGATTCATTATCAACAAGGTCTTGAACAAATTCTTCAATTTCAATAGGTTTGTTTGAGCTTCTCAACCAATCTTGTAGACATATGAGAACTTCAGCTGTAATAGGTGTTAAAAAACTCCTAAATTTATCTAAAGTTCCCCCCTAGTGCTAAATGTAGATTCGTAGGCCACAGTAGATGCTTGGATAGCCAATACATCCCTTGCTACATTTTCCAAAGAAGGATACCTAACCTCAATTACCTTCCAGCTGTTTAGAAGATCAAAATAAATTCTATTTTTTTCAAGTTTGTCCTCCAAGTACCTATCCAACTCTTCCAAAGCTGCAACTTCTTGTTCTTTCTCCAATTCAACAAAAAAAAATCATCAAAATAAGTATCACTACAATCAAAGAAAACATCATTTTTCTTCAACATAGTAGAAGAGAAATCATCTTTTTTTAATTCATCTTCATTTAAATCTTTATAATCATCTATCATCTCATTTAAAGCATTTATAACCTTTTTCACCAAATTTTTAGCGAATTCCTCTCCATAATGCTAAGTTTACTTGACCTTGAGATATTTGAGCTTATATCTAGGATCCAACACTACTGCTACAAAAAGCATAATATTTGTTGACTGAAGAGAACCCCAATATTTGTTGAATTTATGCCTCATTTTGGTACCCATTCCAGACACCATTGTATTTCTACTATTTTCACAAAGCTCAATTTTTTTAAAAATTCGTATAATCTCAGGAAAATAAACACTAGAGGTAGAATATTATGAACCAGAAAATTTACAAGATACCTCATAAAAAAGTTTTCAAGAAACGAGCCAAAATTTTGGCATTTGTTCAGTCTCTCTCAGTTGGAATGTTTGAACCAAACTCCTTCAAAAACCTTTTGTCTTTGTCCTCCAACTTATTAAAATTCTTTTTGATATTTTATATCAGTTTGTAGCATCAAATAAGTTGAATTCCATTTTGTAGGATAATCTAATTGCAATGAAGATCCATATGTCAAGTTTGATTCTTCAACACATAACTTAAACAAATCTTATCTTATAGGACAGCTCCTCACATATTTCACCACACCTCTAATTTTTTGAATACCACCCTCAACTACTGTAATGCCATCTCTGACAATTAAGTTTAGGATATGAGCACATCTCATATGAAAATGCTTGCCTCTCAAAGGCACAACACTTTTCTTCACAAGCCTTTTTTTCAATTGTTCAACTGCAAAATCATTATTTGATGCATTGTCAATAGTAATGCACATTCAACTTTCTCAAAGCACATTCACTCATGCAAAAGTCAATAGCATTTCTAATAATAACTCCAGAATGACTTTTAATTACACAAAAGTTCAAAAGCCATTTATGCATATTCCAATGAGAATCAATGAAATGAACAGTCAAACATATATAAGACAAATTTTGAATGCTAGTCCAAGTGTCGGTAGTCAATGAAACTCTACAACAATGAGATGATATGCTATCAAATAATTTTGTCTTTTCCTTCACAAACAAAGAAAAACAATCCCACAGTATAGAGTGCCTAGATGGAATTTTAAATTGAGGCACTCAAACTCCACAAAACTCCTTAAACTCATCCATATCAACAAAACAAAAAGGCAATTCATCTTTTATGTTCATTTTCACCAAAGCCTCCCTAACTAGTTGTTGATCAAATTTCCAACAAGTTAATTTATTATCCTCTGAACTAGTTCCTTTAGTGAAACTCAACAAAGATTGAGATTTGTCTTTACCTTTGTGAGCTTTTATTAATTCTTTTTTTTTGTCGAAATTTTCTACAAGTCTCTCTCAAGTATTTTTATAAACCTGAATTACCTTGATCACTTTTTGCCAAGTATTATTTCCTATACCATATACAAGCTGCCCTACCAGTTTTATTTCCCCTTGAATCAACTAATATCTCATAAGTTTCTGAAACAGCAGACTTATTCTTTTTATGAGCTTGAGGTTCAGATGTACCTTGACTTTCTTTTACAATTGGAATTGAAGAACCTGCCGTAAAAATAGGAGGGTTCTTGAAAAAATGATGATTGGATTTATCAGTACTTTGATCATTTGATATGTGATCATCTTCAATTTATTGTATTTTTCATTTACCACTGGATTGTGCAATCTGCATTGCCATTAATTAATATGATATGTTAAGCATAAATACATATAAATATTTCAACCAAGCAAGCTCTACAAAAACTAACTGTAACACATTCGGCCCACTCATTCGGCCCAACCACAACACCACAACTAATAGTCAACAAAACTGACTGAGACTCATTCGGGTCGAAATCTCCGAGTTCCATGAGTAGCCCTACTAAATGCATGTAAAGTTAAATCAGTAAACTCTTAAACCCCGTAATGTCTAAATAGATAAACCATTAAACCGCTAAATAATACTTAATAATTAATAAATCTATTTTTTATTGCTATTTTTTTAAATATTAATTTTAATTATTATTAGTGTATTTATTTAGAAATATTTATTACAAAATAAATTATGAGTGGTACATATAGAATTTAAATAATATATTATTTATCTAATAAAAATATACGCTTATAAAAGAAGTATATATTTAAAAATTAAAAATTATTATCAAGTAATATAAGTTACTTTAATTTTGAATCAATTTGGGTTTTCTAAATATTTTTTAATTAATATATATCTTAATATTAATAGTTTATAAATTTAATTTTTGATCATTATTATAATATCTATCCATAAAATTATTATATTAAATTTATATGATATATAATTATTAATATTATTATAACTAAGTATTGTATTCACATTTCAAAAAATTTTAAATATTATTATATTTTCAAAGGTTATAACCTATGAATATGAAAAAAAATTATTGAAATTTTTTTGATATTTTATTTTATTAAATAAAACATATAAACTACTAAAAGCCTAAAAACATATATCACTAAAATCTTAAATAAAAACCATCTAAATACTTAATCCATTAAACTGGTATATAGTAAGAATAAATCATAAATCTCATTTTAAATTTTATTCAGTATAATTTTAAATTTTTAATTTAAATATTTATCAGTTTATTTTTATAGAAATATTAATTACAAAATAAATTATTAGTGAGAAATATCTAATTTAAATTAAACCGGTGCCCCTAAATAATAAATAATAAATCTCATTTTTTTTCATTATACTTTTAAATATTCATTTTAATTATTTATTTGTTTATTTTTATAAATATATTAATTACAGAATAAATTATGAGATAGACAAATATAATTTTTATAGATTATTTTTCATCAAAAAAATATTTAAAACAAAAAATTATTATATAACAATATATTTTGCTTAGCTTCTGAATCATTTTAGGTTTTGTAATTATTTTTTAATTAATATTTATCTTATTAATAATAGATTATTTATTTATTTTTTTATCATTATTAGAATATCTATCAATAAAATTGGTTATATTGAATTTATATGATATATAAATATAATGATTATTATAACTAAATATTGTATTCACTTTTGAAAAAAATTTAACAATTATTATATTATCAGAGGTTAAACCTCTAAAAATATCAAAAAATATCAAAAATAATTTTTTTGCTATTTTATTTTTTAAATAAAACATATAAACCACTAAATGCATATATAGGTAAATCAGAAAACTACTAAATACATAAACCATTAAACTGCCATATACTACTTAATAATTAATAAATCTAATTTTTATTTAATTTATTATAATTTTAAATATTGATTTTAATTATTTATTTGTTTATTTTATAAAATATTTAGTACAAATAAATTATGAGTGCGACAAATATAATTTAAATAATTTATTTTTAATCAAAAAAAATATAATAGCTTATAAAAGAAGTAAAAATTTAAAAATTAAAAATTATTATACAGTAATATATTTTACTTTAATTTTGAATTAATTTGGCTTTTGTAAATATTTTTTAATTAATATATATCTTTTTATTATTAGTTTAATAATTTAATTTTTGATCATTTTATTTTTATTTATCAATAAAATTATTTATATTGATTTGTATGATATATAATTAATAAAATTATTATAACTAAATATTGTATTCGTATTTCAAAAAATTTTAAATATTATTATATTCCAAAGGTTATAACTTATGAAAATGATGAATAATTTCAAAATTTTTTTTTTCTTATTTTATTGATTAAATAAAACCTATAAACCACAAAATGCCTAAAAACATAAATCGCTAAACTCCTAAACGACAAAACTTCTAAATACTTAAACTCTTAAATTGGTATACATTAATAATAAATCATAAATCTCAATTTAATTTTATTAAGTGTAATTTAAAATTTAATTATTTATCAGTTTATTTTTATAAAATATTAATTACAAAATAAATTATTAGTGAGACAGATCTATTTTAAAATATATATTTTTTATCAAAAAAATATTTATGCTTATAAAAAGTGGCAAAATTTTAAAGACAAAAATGTATTATTTTGTAATATATTTTATTTTGATTTTGAATCATTTTAGTTTTGCAATTATATTTTATTTTATATCATTCTTATTAATAATAGTTTATTAATTTTTTATGGATCATTATTATAATATCTATTAATAAAATTATTATATTGAGTTTACATTATATATAATTATTAAGAATATTATAACTAAATATTATATTAACATTTAATAAAATCAAAAATTATTATATTTTCAAAGGTTATAAACTTCAAAAATAAAAAAAATCAAAAAATTAAATTTTTTATTTTTTCTTTCTTTAAATAAAAACTATAAATCACTAAAGTCCTAAATACTTAAATCACTAAACCCAAAAACACCTAAATACTTAAACCATTAAACTTGTTTATCCTAAATAATAAATAATAAATCTCTATTTATTTGTATTCATTATAGTTTTAAATATTCATTTTAATTATTTATTAGTTTATTTTTATAGAATTATAAATTAAAAATAAATTATGAGGAAGATAGATATAATTTAAATAATTTACTTTTAATAAAATAAAAATATAAACTTATAAAAAGAAACAAAACATAAAAAAAAATTATAATTTAGTAATATATTTTATTTTGATTTTGAATAATTTATGTTTTGCAAATATATTTTTAATAAAATCTTTCTTATTAATAATAGTTTATTAATTTATTTTTTGATCATTAATATAATATCTATTAATATAATTGTTTATATTGAATTTACATGATATATAATTATTATGATTATCATAACTAAATACAGTATTCACATATAAAAAAAATTTAAAAATTGTTATATTTTCAAAATTTATAACCTTCAAAAATGAGAAAAAATAACAAAAATAACTTTTTGTTATATCATTGTTTAAATAAAACTTATAAACCATTAAATGCCTAAACACATAAATCTCTAACTCCTAAACCCAGAAGCCCCTAAATAATTAACCTTTAAACTTGTAAACCTTAAATATAATTTAAATAATATATTGAAATATTAATTACAAAATAAATTATGCGTGATACAAATATAATTTAAATAATTTATTTTTCATCAAAAAATTATATAAGCTTTTAACAAGAAGAAAAAACTAAAAAAGAAAAATTATTATTTAGTAATAAATTTTACCTTGTTTTTTGATCATTTTAGGTTTTTTAATTATATTATAATTTATATCTATAATATTAATAATAGCATATTAATTAATTTTTTATAATTGATATCATATCTATCAATAAAATTGTTAATATTTAGTTTATATTATATATAATTATAATGATTATTATTACTAAATATTATATTGAAATTTTTAAAAAAATTTAAAATTATTACATTTTAAAAGGTTATAACCTTTGAAAATGTGAAAAAATATCAAAAATATTTTTTTGTTATTTCATTATTTAAATAAAACCTATAAACCATTAAATTCCTAAAAATATAAATCGCTAAACTCCTAAATGACAAAACATATAAATACTTAAACCGTTAAACTGGCAAACATTAATAATAATTCATAAATCTCATTTTAATTTTTATTCAGTATAATTTTAAATTTTTATTTTAATTATTTATCAGTTTATTTTTATAAAAATATTAATTACAAAATAAATTATTAGTGAGATAGATCTAATTTAAATTAAAATAGTATCCCTAAATAATAAATAATAAATCTCATTTTTTTCATTATAATTTTAAATATTAATTTTAATTATTTATTTGTTTATTTATATATGAATATTAATTACAAAATAAATTGAGCTAGACAAAAATAATTTATATAAATTATTTTTCATCAAAAAATTATAGATAAACTTTTTAAAAGAAAAAAAAATTTAAAACAAAAAATTATTATATAGTAATATATTTTGCTTTTCTTCTGAATCATTTTAGCTTTTGTAAATATATTTTAATTGATATCTATCTTATTAATAATAGATTATTAATTTATTTTTTGATCATTATTAGAATATTTATCAATAAAATTGTTTATATTGAATTTACATGATATATAATTATAAAGATTAATCTAACTAAATATTATATTTACATTTCAAAATAATTTAAAAATTATTATCTTTTTAAAGGTTATCATCTTTGAAAATGAGATAAAATCACAAAAATAAATTTTTTGTTATTTTATTGTTTATGTAAAACCTATAAACTACTAAATGTCGAAACACTTAAATCATTTAACTCCTAAATCCCAAAACACTTAAATGCTTAAACATTTAAACCATCTTTAAAGGTTTAAGTATTTATAAATAATATATAAATATCTAACAATAAATAAAAATTAATTAATTGATTTTTTGATCATTATTATATTTATATTTAGTTTCTTAATATCTATTAATAAAATTGTTAATTTATAATATACATGATATATAATTATTAAGTTTATTATAACTAAATATTGTATTCACATTTGAAAAAAATTTAAAAATTATTATATTTATAAAGGTTATAACCATCAAAAATGATAAAAAAATTGAAAAATAATTTTTTGGTTAATTCATTATTTAAATAAAACACATAAACTACTAAATGCCGAAACACTTAAATAACTAAACACCTAAACTCCTAAATACTTAAATCATTAAACCGGAATACCCGAAATAATTAATCATAAATCTCATTTTTATTTGTATTCATTATAATTTTAATATTCATTTTAATTATTTATTAGTTTATTTTTATAGAAATATTAATTGCAAAATAGAATTATGAATGAGACAAATATAATTAAAATAATTTATCTTCATCAAAAAAATTTATAAGCTTATAAAAAGAATAAAAAATTTAAATATAAAATATTATTATTTAGTAATATATTTTACGTTGATTTTGAATCGGTTTAAGTTTTGCAAATATATTTTAATTAATATCTATATTATTAATAATAGTTTATTAATCTATTTTATGATCAGTATTATAATATCGATCAATAAAATTATTTATATTGACTTTACAAGATAAATAATTTGTATGATTATGATAATTAAATATTGTATTAACATTTGAAAAAAAATTAAAAATTATCATATTTTAAATGGTTATAACCTTGAAAATGAGAAAAAATCATAAAAATAATTTTTTTGTTTTTTAATTATTTAAATAAAACCTATAAGCCACAAAATACCTAAATACTTAAATTACTAAACTCTTAAACCCTGATACTGCTGCACCACACACACATAGCAACGGACCATAGTACACACGTGCACATTTTCTGGTCCATTTTGGTGTAGCATTTAGAGGGGCTAGCAAGTCCGGGAAGTGGACAGAAGTATGGGCTACCAGCTTGTAGAGGGCCCTACTAGCAAGCCGGGATGATAATAATCAGAAAACAGACGAGACCGAGCAAAGTGGTCGGGAGTAAACCTAGGAGTAGCTAGGAGTGGGTCCTACTAACCCTAACAGGCAGCATAGAGGGCCACCCAACCATTGCCCAACAGGAGTAGAGGGTAATCCATGATTAATTGGAGAGCCGACAAAATCCGAAGCATCACTAACCATGGCGAGTAAGCAATAGACTCCAGACTAGCCACACGGGAGCGAATGATTCAAACTTGTAATTTATGTTTATAGTCATATTTGTATTTTGGACACTGTATGCACCATGTACTTGTAGAGACGGATCATGACATACTCACACACACAATCTTGTGTGTTCTCTATGTAGCATGCAATGAGGACAACTGGACCCATGAGTATCTCTAAGTGGGGCCCACTATGCATTTTGTAAATACTCATTAGACGATGCTGCACTTTCTGGAGCAGAATACCCATCTTTATGGCATTTTGTAATTTTACTTGTATTCTAGATTAGTTGTATGCGTGGATAATTAGACTATGAGATGGACCTCATCACACATGCACACCGATGCATGCATATTTTTTTTATATTTTGTCGGTGCAACATACAACCATTACTTGGAGCTTGAGGAGGTAGCATTCTAACCCATGAGATACTTTTTTGAGGATCATTGGAGCAAATGAATGTAGAATTCAGATGTGTGAATGAATTGACAAAGTGGCATAGATATGGACTTGTAGATTTATGGGTATTCAGTTTTACATGTATTCGATTGCATAGCAATGATATAGGCAAATGCTTGATGCTGCATGTCATGCACATGCACAATCTTATATTTTTTGTGACCATTATTATAATAAATATCAATAAAATAGTTAATATTGAATTTATATAATATATAATTATTATGATTATTACAACTTCATATTGTTTTCACTTTTCAAAAAAAATTTTAAAAATTATTATATTTTCAAAGGTTATATAAGCTTCAAAAATGAAAAAAAATAACAAATATAAATTTTTTGTTATTTTATTTTTTATATAAACCCTATAAATCACTAAATGACTAAATACTAAAATGACTAAACTCCTAAACCCCGAAGCCCATAAATAGTTAAAACATTAAATTAGTATAATCTAAATAATAAATCATAAATCTCGGTTTTATTAGTATTCAATATAATTTTAAATATTCATTTTAATTATTTATTAGTTTATTTTTATAAAAATATTAATTACAAAATAAATTATTATTGTGACATATATAATTTAAATAATTTATTTTTCATCAAAAAAATGCTTATAAAAACAGGCACAATTTTAAAAATAAAAAATAATTATTTAATTATATATCTTATTTTGATTTTGAATCATTTTAGATTATACAAATATATTTAAATGTATATCATTCTTATAAATACAGATTTATTAATTTATTTATTGATCATTATTATAATATCTATCAATAAAATTATATATATTGATTTTACATTATATAAAATTAAAATTATTATATTTTCAATGGTTACAACCTTCAAAAATTAAAAAAAATCAAAAAATTAAATTTTTTGATTTTTCATTCTTAAAATAAAAACTATAAATCACTAAAGGCCTAAACAATTAAATCACTAAACTCCTAAACCACAAAACACCTAAATACTTAAACCATTAAACTGGTATATCCTGAATAATAAATAATAAACTTATTATTATAGTATTCATTATAATAAATAATAAATAATAAATAATAAATAATAAAATTTATTTGTATTCATTATAATTTTATATATTCTTTTTAATTATTTAGTAGTTTATTTTTATAGAATTATAAATTACAAAATAAATTATGAGTAAGACAAATATAATTTCAATAATTAATTTTTAATAAGAAAAATATAAACTTAAAAAGAAGCAAATCATTAATAAAAATTATTATTTAGTAGTATATTCTACTTTGATTTGAATAAATTTAGATTTTGCAAATACTTTTTAAATAATAACTATTTTATTAATAATAGTTTATTAATTTATTTTTTGATCATAATTATTATATCTAGTAATGTAATTATTTATATTGAATTTAAATGATTTATAATTATTAAGATTATTATAACTAAATATTATATTTACAATTGAAAAATAATTTTTTTGTTAATTCATTATTTAAATAAAACACATAAACTACTAAATGCCGAAACACTTAAATCACTAAACACCTAAACTCCTAAATACTTAAATCATTAAACCGGAATACCCGAAATAATTAATCATAAATCTCATTTTTATTTGTATTCATTATAATTTTAATATTCATTTTAATTATTTATTAGTTTATTTTTATAGAAATATTAATTGCAAAATAGAATTATGAATGAGACAAATATAATTAAAATAATTTATCTTCATCAAAAAAATTTATAAGCTTATAAAAAGAATAAAAAATTTAAATATAAAATATTATTATTTAGTAATATATTTTACGTTGATTTTGAATCGGTTTAGGTTTTGCAAATATATTTTAATTAATATCTATATTATTAATAATAGTTTATTAATCTATTTTATGATCAGTATTATAATATCGATCAATAAAATTATTTATATTGACTTTACAAGATAAATAATTTGTATGATTATGATAATTAAATATTGTATTAACATTTGAAAAAAAATTAAAAATTATCATATTTTAAATGGTTATAACCTTGAAAATGAGAAAAAATCATAAAAATAATTTTTTTGTTTTTTAATTATTTAAATAAAACCTATAAGCCACAAAATACCTAAATACTTAAATTACTAAACTCTTAAACCCTGATACTGCTGCACCACACAAACATAGCAACGGACCATAGTACACACGTGCACATTTTCTGGTCCATTTTGGTGTAGCATTTAGAGGGGCTAGCTAGTCCGGGAAGTGGACAGAAGTATGGGCTACCAGCTTGTAGAGGGCCCTACTAGCAAGCCGGGATGATAATAATCAGAAAACAGACGAGACCGAGCAAAGTGGTCGGGAGTAAACCTAGGAGTAGCTAGGAGTGGGTCCTACTAACCCTAACAGGCAGCATAGAGGGCCACCCAACCATTGCCCAACAGGAGTAGCGGGTAATCCATGATTAATTGGAGAGCCGACAAAATCCGAAGCATCACTAACCATGGCGAGTAAGCAATAGACTCCAGACTAGCCACACGGGAGCGAATGATTCAAACTTGTAATTTATGTTTATAGTAATATTTGTATTTTGGACACTGTATGCACCATGTACTTGTAGAGACGGATCATGACATACTCACACACACAATCTTGTGTGTTCTCTATGTAGCATGCAATGAGGACAACTGGACCCATGAGTATCTCTAAGTGGGGCCCACTATGCATTTTGTAAATACTCATTAGGCGATGCTGCACTTTCTGGAGCAGAATACCCATCTTTATGGCATTTTGTAATTTTACTTGTATTCTAGATTAGTTGTATGCGTGGATAATTAGACTATGAGATGGACCTCATCACACATGCACACCGATGCATGCATATTTTTTTTATATTTTGTCGGTGCAACATACAACCATTACTTGGAGCTTGAGGAGGTAGCATTCTAACCCATGAGATACTTTTTTGAGGATCATTGGAGCAAATGAATGTAGAATTCAGATGTGTGAATGAATTGACAAAGTGGCATAGATATGGACTTGTAGATTTATGGGTATTCAGTTTTACATGTATTCGATTGCATAGCAATGATATAGGCAAATGCTTGATGCTGCATGTCATGCACATGCACAATCTTATATTTTTTGTGACCATTATTATAATAAATATCAATAAAATAGTTAATATTGAATTTATATAATATATAATTATTATGATTATTACAACTTCATATTGTTTTCACTTTTCAAAAAAAATTTTAAAAATTATTATATTTTCAAAGGTTATATAAGCTTCAAAAATGAAAAAAAATAACAAATATAAATTTTTTGTTATTTTATTTTTTATATAAACCCTATAAATCACTAAATGACTAAATACTAAAATGACTAAACTCCTAAACCCCGAAGCCCATAAATAGTTAAAACATTAAATTAGTATAATCTAAATAATAAATCATAAATCTCGGTTTTATTAGTATTCAATATAATTTTAAATATTCATTTTAATTATTTATTAGTTTATTTTTATAAAAATATTAATTACAAAATAAATTATTATTGTGACATATATAATTTAAATAATTTATTTTTCATCAAAAAAATGCTTATAAAAACAGGCACAATTTTAAAAATAAAAAATAATTATTTAATTATATATCTTATTTTGATTTTGAATCATTTTAGATTATACAATTATATTTAAATGTATATCATTCTTATAAATACAGATTTATTAATTTATTTATTGATCATTATTATAATATCTATCAATAAAATTATATATATTGATTTTACATTATATAAAATTAAAATTATTATATTTTCAATGGTTACAACCTTCAAAAATTAAAAAAAATCAAAAAATTAAATTTTTTGATTTTTCATTCTTAAAATAAAAACTATAAATCACTAAAGGCCTAAACAATTAAATCACTAAACTCCTAAACCACAAAACACCTAAATACTTAAACCATTAAACTGGTATATCCTGAATAATAAATAATAAACTTATTATTATAGTATTCATTATAATAAATAATAAATAATAAATAATAAATAATAAAATTTATTTGTATTCATTATAATTTTATATATTCTTTTTAATTATTTAGTAGTTTATTTTTATAGAATTATAAATTACAAAATAAATTATGAGTAAGACAAATATAATTTCAATAATTAATTTTTAATAAGAAAAATATAAACTTAAAAAAAAGCAAATCATTAATAAAAATTATTATTTAGTAGTATATTCTACTTTGATTTGAATAAATTTAGATTTTGCAAATACTTTTTAAATAATAACTATTTTATTAATAATAGTTTATTAATTTATTTTTTGATCATAATTATTATATCTAGTAATGTAATTATTTATATTGAATTTAAATGATTTATAATTATTAAGATTATTATAACTAAATATTATATTTACAATTGAAAAATAATTTTTTTGTTAATTCATTATTTAAATAAAACACATAAACTACTAAATGCCGAAACACTTAAATCACTAAACACCTAAACTCCTAAATACTTAAATCATTAAACCGGTATACCCGAAATAATTAATCATAAATCTCATTTTTATTTGTATTCATTATAATTTTAATATTCATTTTAATTATTTATTAGTTTATTTTTATAGAAATATTAATTGCAAAATAGAATTATGAATGAGACAAATATAATTAAAATAATTTATCTTCATCAAAAAAATTTATAAGCTTATAAAAAGAATAAAAAATTTAAATATAAAATATTATTTTTTAGTAATATATTTTACGTTGATTTTGAATCGGTTTAGGTTTTGCAAATATATTTTAATTAATATCTATATTATTAATAATAGTTTATTAATCTATTTTATGATCAGTATTATAATATCGATCAATAAAATTATTTATATTGACTTTACAAGATAAATAATTTGTATGATTATTATAATTAAATATTGTATTAACATTTGAAAAAAAATTAAAAATTATCATATTTTAAATGGTTATAACCTTGAAAATGAGAAAAAATCATAAAAATAATTTTTTTGTTTTTTAATTATTTAAATAAAACCTATAAGCCACAAAATACCTAAATACTTAAATTACTAAACTCTTAAACCCTGATACTGCTGCACCACACACACATAGCGACGGACCATAGTACACACGTGCACATTTTCTGGTCCATTTTGGTGTAGCATTTAGAGGGGCTAGCAAGTCCGGGAAGTGGACAGAAGTATGGGCTACCAGCTTGTAGAGGGCCCTACTAGCAAGCCGGGATGATAATAATCAGAAAACAGACGAGACCGAGCAAAGTGGTCGGGAGTAAACCTAGGAGTAGCTAGGAGTGGGTCCTACTAACCCTAACAGGCAGCATAGAGGGCCACCCAACCATTGCCCAACAGGAGTAGCGGGTAATCCATGATTAATTGGAGAGCCGACAAAATCCGAAGCATCACTAACCATGGCGAGTAAGCAATAGACTCCAGACTAGCCACACGGGAGCGAATGATTCAAACTTGTAATTTATGTTTATAGTCATATTTGTATTTTGGACACTGTATGCACCATGTACTTGTAGAGACGGATCATGACATACTCACACACACAATCTTGTGTGTTCTCTATGTAGCATGCAATGAGGACAACTGGACCCATGAGTATCTCTAAGTGGGGCCCACTATGCATTTTGTAAATACTCATTAGGCGATGCTGCACTTTCTGGAGCAGAATACCCATCTTTATGGCATTTTGTAATTTTACTTGTATTCTAGATTAGTTGTATGCGTGGATAATTAGACTATGAGATGGACCTCATCACACATGCACACCGATGCATGCATATTTTTTTTATATTTTGTCGGTGCAACATACAACCATTACTTGGAGCTTGAGGAGGTAGCATTCTAACCCATGAGATACTTTTTTGAGGATCATTGGAGCAAATGAATGTAGAATTCAGATGTGTGAATGAATTGACAAAGTGGCATAGATATGGACTTGTAGATTTATGGGTATTCAGTTTTACATGTATTCGATTGCATAGCAATGATATAGGCAAATGCTTGATGCTGCATGTCATGCACATGCACAATCTTATATTTTTTGTGACCATTATTATAATAAATATCAATAAAATAGTTAATATTGAATTTATATAATATATAATTATTATGATTATTACAACTTCATATTGTTTTCACTTTTCAAAAAAAATTTTAAAAATTATTATATTTTCAAAGGTTATATAAGCTTCAAAAATGAAAAAAAATAACAAATATAAATTTTTTGTTATTTTATTTTTTATATAAACCCTATAAATCACTAAATGACTAAATACTAAAATGACTAAACTCCTAAACCCCGAAGCCCATAAATAGTTAAAACATTAAATTAGTATAATCTAAATAATAAATCATAAATCTCGGTTTTATTAGTATTCAATATAATTTTAAATATTCATTTTAATTATTTATCAGTTTATTTTTATAAAAATATTAATTACAAAATAAATTATTATTGTGACATATATAATTTAAATAATTTATTTTTCATCAAAAAAATGCTTATAAAAACAGGCACAATTTTAAAAATAAAAAATAATTATTTAATTATATATCTTATTTTGATTTTGAATCATTTTAGATTATACAATTATATTTAAATGTATATCATTCTTATAAATACAGATTTATTAATTTATTTATTGATCATTATTATAATATCTATCAATAAAATTATATATATTGATTTTACATTATATATAATTTTATTTATTATATTTTCAATGGTTACAACCTTCAAAAATTAAAAAAAATCAAAAAATTAAATTTTTTGATTTTTCATTCTTAAAATAAAAACTATAAATCACTAAAGGCCTAAACAATTAAATCACTAAACTCCTAAACCACAAAACACCTAAATACTTAAACCATTAAACTGGTATATCCTGAATAATAAATAATAAACTTATTATTATAGTATTCATTATAATAAATAATAAATAATAAATAATAAATAATAAATAATAAAATTTATTTGTATTCATTATAATTTTATATATTCTTTTTAATTATTTAGTAGTTTATTTTTATAGAATTATAAATTACAAAATAAATTATGAGTAAGACAAATATAATTTCAATAATTAATTTTTAATAAGAAAAATATAAACTTAAAAAAAAGCAAATCATTAATAAAAATTATTATTTAGTAGTATATTCTACTTTGATTTGAATAAATTTAGATTTTGCAAATACTTTTTAAATAATAACTATTTTATTAATAATAGTTTATTAATTTATTTTTTGATCATAATTATTATATCTAGTAATGTAATTATTTATATTGAATTTAAATGATTTATAATTATTAAGATTATTATAACTAAATATTATATTTACATTTGAAAAAAATTTAAAAATTATTATATTTTCAAAGGTTATAACATTCAAAAATTAAATAAATAATAAAAATAATTTTTTTTGTTATTTCATTGTTTAAATAAAACTTATAAACCACTAAAAGCATAAACACTTAAACCGCTAAACTCCTAAATACAAAAGCCCCTAAATACTTAAACCTTCAAACTCGTAAACCTTAAATTTAATTTAATTAATTTATTAAGATATTAATTACAAAATAAATTATGAGTGATACAAATATAATTTAAATAATTTATTTTTCATCAAAAAAATATATAAGCTTATAAAAGGAAGCAAAAACTAAAAAACAAAAATTTTTATTTAGTAATAAATTTTACTTGGATTTTGAATAATTTTAGGTTTTCCAATTATATTTTAATTTATATCCATCATAATAAAAATAACATATTAATTTACTTTTTAATAATTGATATCATATCTATCAATAAAATTGTTTATATTTAGTTTATATTATATATAATTATAATGATTATTATTACTAAATATTCTATTCTCATTTTTTAAAAATTTTAAAATTATTATATAGTTAGAGGTAATAAAATTTGAAAATGTGATAAAATATCAAAAATAATTTTTTTGTTATTTCATTGTTTAAAGAAAACCAATAAACCACTAAATACCTAAAAACATAAATCACTAAAGTCCTAAATGACAAAACATATAAATACTTAAAATATTAAAATGGTATACATTAATAATAATTCATAAATCTCATTTTAATTTTATTCAATAATTTTATAGTTTTATTTTAATTATTTATCAGTTTATTTTTATTAAAATATTAATTACAAAATAAATTATTAGTGAGACAGATATATTTTAAATTAAACCGGTATACCCTAAATAATAAAGAATAAATCTTATTTTTTGTTCATTATAATTTTAAATATTCATTTTAATAATTTATTAGTCTATTTTTATATAAATATTAATTATTTTCAAAGGTTATAACCTTTGAAAATATAAAAAAATAATAAAAATAAAAAATTTGTTATTTTAATTTTTAAATAAAACTTATAAACCACTAAATGCATTCACAGTTAAATCAGTAAACTCTTAAAGCCTGTAATGCCTAAATACATAAACCATTAAAATGCTATCGACTACTTAATAATTAAGAAATCTAATTTTTATTTCAATTTATTATAATTTTAAATATTCATTTTAATTATTTATTAGTTTATTTATATATAAATTTTTATTACAAAAGATATTGTGAGTACGACAAATATAATTTAAATAATTTATTTTTAATAAAAAAAATATATACGCTTATAAAAGAAGTAAAAATTTAAAAATTAAAAATTATTATCCAATAATATTTTTTTACTTTAATTTTGAATCAATTTGGGTTTTGTAAATATTTTTTAATTAATATCTATTTTATTATTAATAGTTTATTAATTTAATTTTTGATAATTATTATAATATCTATCAATAATTTTTTTTATATTGAATTTATATGATATATAATTATTAATATTATTATAACTAAATATTGTATTCACATTTCAAAAAATTTTAAATATTATTATATTTTGAAAGGTTATAACCTATGAAAATGACAAAAAATTACAAATTTTTTTTTGTTATTTTGTTGTTTAAATAAAACATATTAACCACTAAATGCCTAAAAACATGAATCGCTAAACACCTATACGACAAAACCTTTAAATACTTAAACTAATAAATTGTTATACATTAATAATAAATCATAAATCTAATTTTAAATTTTATTCAGTATAATTTTAAATTTTTATTTTAATTTTATATTAGTTTATTTTTATAGAAATATTAATTACAAAATAAATTATTAGTGAGACAGATAAAATTTAAATTAGACCGGTATACCCTAAATAATAAATTATTAATCTCATTTTTTTTCAATATAATTTTAAATATTCATTTTAATTATTTAATACTTTATTTTTATATAAATATAAATTAAAAAATAAATTATGAGTTAGACAATTATAATTTATGTAAATTATTTTTAATTAAAAAAATATAGATAAACTTTTAAAAATAAAAAAAAATTACAAAACAAAAAATTATTATATAGTAATATATTATGGTTTGATTATGAATCATTTAATGTTTTGTAATTATATTTTAATTGAAATATGTGTTATTAATAATAGATTATTAATTTATTTTTTGATCATTATTAGAATATTAATCACTAAAATTAGTTATATTGAATTTATATGATATATAAATATAATGATTATTATAACTAAATATTGTATTCGCTTTTAAAAAAAATTTAAAAATTATTATATTTTCAAAGGTTATAACCTTTGAAAATATCAAAAAATAATAAAAAATTTTTTTTGTTATTCTATTTTTTAAATAAAACCTATAAACCAATAATGCATACACAATTAAATTAGCATACTCCTAAACTCTGTAATACCTAAATACATAAACCATTAAACCACTATATAGTACATAATAATTAATAAATCTAATTTTTATTTCTATTTATTATAATTTTAAATATTCATTTAATTATTTATTTGTTTAATTTTATAGAAATATTTATTACAAAATAAATGATGAGTAAGATAAATATAATTTAAATAATATACTTTTAAGAAGAAAAAATATTTACTTATAAAAAAAGCAATACATCAAAAACATTATTATTTAGTAATTTATTTTACATTGTTTTTGAATAAATTTAGGTTTTGCAAATATATTTTAATAATATCTATCTTATTTATAATAATTTATTATTTTATTTTATGATCATTAATATAATATCTATCAATATAATTGTTTATATTGAATTTATATGATATATAATTATTAATATTATCAAAACTAAAAATAGTATTCACATTTAAAAAGAATTTAAAAATTGTTATATTTTCAAAGGTTATAACCTTAAAAAATGAGAAAAGATAACAAAAAATAAATTTTTTGTTATATTATTGTTTAAATAAAACTTATAAACCATTAAATACCTAAACACATAATTCTCTAAACTCCTAAACCCCAAAGCCCCTAAAAACTTAAACCATTAAACTCGCACACCTTAAATATAATTTAAATAATTTATTGAAATATTAATTACAAAATAAATTATGAGTGATACAAATATAATTTAAACAATTTATTTTTTATCAAAAAATATATAATCTTATAAAATGAGGCAAAAACTAAAAAACAAAAGTATTATTTAGTAATAAATTACTTTGATTTTGAATCATTTTAGTTTTTGTAATTAAATTTTAATTTATATCTATCATATTAATAATAGTTTATTAATTTATTTTTTGATAATTGATATAATATCTATCAATAAAATTGTTTATATTTAGTTTATATTGTATATTGTTATAATAATTATTATTAGTAAATATTGTATTCACATTTTTAAATAAATTTTAAAATTATTATATTTTCAAAGGTTATAATCTTTGATAATTTGAAAAAATATCAAAATAATTTATTTGTAATTTCATTGTTTAAATAAAACCTATAAACCATTAAATGCCTAAATACTTAAATGAATAACTTCTAAATCTCGAAAACCCTAAATAGATAATTTTTTTAATCAGATATATCTTAAATAATAAACAATAAATCTCTTTTTTATTTTTTTCTTTATAATTTTAAATATTCATTTTAATTATTTATTTGTTTATTTTTATATAAATATTAATTACAAAATAAATTATGAGTTACACAATTATAATTTATATAAATAATTTTTCATAAAAAAAATATAGATAAACTTATTGAATGAAAAAAAAATTAAAAACAAAAAATTATTATATAATAATATATTTGCTATGCTTCTGAGTAATTATTGGTTTGTAATTATATTTTAATTGATATATATCTTATTAATAATTGTTTATTAATTTATTTTTTCATCACTATTAGAATATTTATCAAAAAAATTGTTTATATTGAATTTATATGATATATAAATATAATGATTATTATAACTAAATATTGAATTCATTTTTGAAAAAAATTAAAAATTATTATATTTTCAAGGTTATAACCTTTGGAAATATGAAAAAATAATAAAAATAAATTTTATGTTATTTTTTTTATTAAATAATACTAATAAACCACTAAATGCATACGCTGTTATATTAGTAAACTTTTAAACCCAGTAATGCCTAAATACATAAACCATTAAACCACTTTATACTACTTAATAAATTGAATTTATATTTCAATTTTTTATTATTTTAAATATTCATTTTAATTATTTATTAGTTTATTTTTATAGAAATTTTTATTACAAAATAAATTATGAGTGCGACACATATAATTTAAATAATTTATATTTAATCAAAAAAAATATATACGCTTATAAAAGAAGTAAAAATTTAAAATTATCATCCAGTAATATATTTTACTTTAATTTTGAATTAATTTGGGTTATTTAAATATTTTTTAATTAATATATATCTTATTATTAATAGTTTATTAATTTAATTTTTTATCATTATTATAATATCTATCAATAAAAATATTACTATTGAATTTATATCATATATAATTATTAATATTATTATAACTAAATATTAAATTTACATTTCAAAAAATTGTAAATATTAATTTTTTTTAATGGTTATAACATTTGAAAATAAGAAAAATCTAAAAAAAAATTTTTTTTTATTATATAAATAAAACCTATAAACCACTAAATGATTAAAACATAAATTGATAACTATTTAACGACAAAACTCCTAAATAATCAAACCATTAAACCGGTGCACCACATATAATAAATAATAAATCTAATTTTAATTTGTATTCATTATAATTTTAAATATTCATTTTAATTATTTATTAGTTTATTTTTTATTGAAATATTAATTACAAATAAATAATGAGTTAGACAATATAATTTTAATAATTTATTTTTAATCAAAATAATATAAGCTTATAAAAAGAAGTAAAAATTTAAAACAAAAAAGTATAATTAGTAATATATTTTACTTTGAGTTTGAATCATTATATATAAGTTTAGCAATTATATTTTAATTGCTATCAATCTTAGTAATAAAAGTTATTAATTTATTATTTGATCCATTTTATAATATATAACAATAAAATTACTTATATTCAATTTAAATGTCTTATAATTATTAAGATATTCTTATTTTTTAAATAAACTTATAAACCCACTAAATGCCTAAACATTATAAATCTCTTGACTCCTTAACCCCAAAACCCCCTAAATAGTTAAACCATTAAACCTATATATCCTAAATAATAAATAATAAATCTCATTTTTATTTATATTCATTATAATTTTAAATATTAATTTTAATTATTTTTTAGTTCTATTTTTATAGAAATATTAATTACAAATTAAATAATGAGTGAGATATATATAATGTAAATTATTTATTTTTTATGAACACATAAATAAGCTTATAAAATAAATAAACTGTCAAAATTTAAATTTTATTTAATAATATAATATACTTTGATTTGAATTATTTTGGTTTCTGCAAACTATATTTAATTAATATCTATCTTATTAATAATAGTTAATTAATTTTTTTTGATCATTATAAGTAATATATATTAATTAATTTTTTTCTGGTGATTTTACCAAAAAAATATAATTTTTAAATTATTATAACTAAGTATTGTATCATGATTATAACTATTAAAAAATTCTTGTATATTTTTAAAGGTTTTGTAACCTTTGAAAGTCAGCGAAAATTCATAAAAATCACTTTTTTGTTATTTCTTTGATTAAATAAACCTACTAAACACCTATATGTGTAAATATATAAATCAATAAACTCATTAACCCCCAAAACCTAAATAAAACTTAAACAATTAAATAGTTATACCCTAAATAATAAATCATAAATCTCATTTTTTTTAGAATTCATTACAATTTTAATATACATTTAAAATATTTATTAGTTTTTTTTTATAGAAATATAAATAAAAAAATAAATTATTAGTGAGACAATTATAATTTAAATATTTTATTTTTCATCAAAAAATATATAGGCTTATAAATGGGTACAAAAATTTAAAAATTTAAAATTAATATTTCGTAAAATATTTCACTTTGATTTTTAATCAATTTAGGTTTTGAAAATATATTTTAAAAAATATTTTTCTTATTAATAATTATTTATTACTTTTATATGATCATTATTATAATATATATCCATAAAATAGTTTATATTGAATTTATATGATTTATAATTAGTATGATTATTATAACTTCATAGTATATTCGCTTTTCAAAAAAAAATTATAATTTTTTCAAATTTTCAAAGATTATAATAATTGAAAATATAATAATTTTAAAATTTTTAAAAATGTTTATACAATATTTAATAATAATATTATTATAACTATATATAATATCAACTAAATATAACAATTTTATTGATAGATATTATATCAATTATCTTTAAATTATATTTGTATCACTCATAATTTATTTTGTAATTAATATTTATAAAAATTATTTAAATTATTTTAAGGTTTACGAGTTTAATGGTTTAAGTATTTAGGGCTTCTGGGTTTAGGAGTTTAGAGGTTTAGGTGTTAGGCATTTAGTGGTTTATATTTTTTTTAAACAATGATATAGCAAAAATTTATTTTTATTATTTTTTAAATTTTTGAAGGTTAAAACCTTTGAAAATATAATAATTTAAATTTTTTTCAAATGTAAATATAATATTAGTTTTAATAATCTTAATAATTATAAGTTATTTAAATTCAATATAAATAATTACATTGCTAGATATAATAATAATGAACAAAAAAAATTTAATAAACTATTATCAATAAGATAGATATTATTTAAAATATATTTGCAAAATCTAAATTTATTCAAAATCAAATAAAATATATTACTTAATAATAATTTTTTTAATGTTTTGCTTTTTTTTATTACTTGATATTTTTGTTATTATAAATAAATTATTTAAATTAATTTCTCTTACTCATAATTTATTTTGTAAATTATAATTCTATAATAATAACTAATAAATAATTAAAATAATTATTTAAAATTATAACGAATACAAATAAAATTGAGATTTATTTTTATTATTCGGATATACCGGCTTAATGGTTTAAGTATTTAGGTGTTTTTGGGTTTATGAGTTTAGTGATTTAAGTGTTTATACCTTTAGTGATTTATAGTTATTATCTAATGAATTATAAAAACAAAAAATTTAATTTTTTGAATTTTTTTAATTTTTCAAAGTTGTAACCTTTGATAATATAATAATTTTAAATTTTTTTAAATGTGAATACAATATTTAGTTATAATAATCTTAATAATTATATATAATGATAACAAAAAATATATAATTTTATTAATAGATATTATAATATTGATTAATAAATAAATTAATAAACTAGTATTAATAAAAAGATATAAATTAAATATAATTGTAGAATCTAAAATGATTCAAAACAAAATAAATATATTACTAAATAATAATTTTTTATTTAAAAATTTGCCAAATTTTATAAGCACATATAATTTTTGATGAAAAATAAATTATTTAAATTATATCTGTCTCACTAATAATTTTATTTTGTAATTAATATTTCTATAAAAATAAATAGATAAATAATTAAAATGAATATTTAAAATTATAATGAATAATAATAATAACAGAGATATATGATTTATTATTTAGGGTATACCTATTTAATGGTTTAAGTTTTTTATGGTTTTGGGGTTAATGAGTTTATTGATTTATTGTTTATACATTTAGGTGTTTATAGGTTTATTTAATCAATGAAATAAAAAATTATTTTTATGAATTTTCATGATTTTCAAAGGTTATAACCTTTTAAAATATGATAATTTTTTAATAGTTCTAAAATATGAATGAAATACTTAGTTATAATAATCTTAATAATTATATTTGATGTAAATTCAATACAAAAAATTTTATTAATATATATATTTTGATGATCAAAAAATAAATTAATAAACTATTATTAAGATGGATATTAATAAAATATAATATGTTGAACCCAAAATAATTCAAAATCAAAGTATATTATATTACTACTAAAATATTAAATTTTTGAAATTTTGTTTATTTTTATAAGCTTATATTTTTTTTCATAAAAATAATTTATTTAAATTTTATATGTCTCACTCATTATTTAATTTGTAATTAATATTTCTATAAAAATAAACTAAAAAATAATTAAAATGAATATTTAAAATTATAATGAATACAAATAAGATGAGATCTATTATTTATTATATAGGTTATATAGATTTAATGGTTTAAGTATTTAGGGGTTTTGGGGTTTAGGAGTCTAGATTTTAAATGTTTAGGCATTTAGTGGTTATAAGTTTTATTTAAATAATAAAATAATAAAAAAAATTATATTTGTGATTTTTTATCATTTTTGAAGGTTATAACCTTTGAAAAATATAATAATTTTAAAATTTTTTCAAATATAAATATTATATTTAGTTTATATCTTAATAATTATAAGACTTTTAAATTCAATATAAGTAATTTTATTGTTAGATTTTATAAAATTGATCAAATAATAAATAATAAACTATTCTTAATAAGATCAATAACAATTAAAATATAATTGCAAAAGTATATATAATGATTCAAAATCAAAGTAAAATATATTACTAATAATAATTTTTTGTTTTTAAATTTTTACTTCTTTTATATGCTATATTTTTTTTATTAAAAATAAATTATTAAAATTATAGTTGTCTCACTCATTATTTATTATGTAATTATATTCTATAAAAATAACTAAAATAATTAAAATGAATATTTAAAATTATAATGAATACAAATTAAAATGAGATTTATGATTTATTATATGTGGCACACTGGTTTAATGGTTGATTAATTAGGAGTTTTGTCATTTAGGACTTTATCAATTTATGTTTTTAGGTATTTAGTGGTTTATAGGTTTTATTTATATATTAAAAATAAAATTTTTTTTTAGATTTTTCTGATTTTCAAAGGTTAAACCTTTAAAAATAAATATTTTTAAAATTTTTTGAAAATTGAATACTAAGATAATTATATTAATCTTAGTAATTATATATCATATAAATTCAATATAACAATTTTAATGATAATATTATAATAATAATCAAAAATTAAATTAATAAACTATTATTAATAATATAAATATTAATTAAAATATATTTACATAACACAAATTATTCAAAATCAATTCAAAATATATTACTAAATAATAATATTTAATTTTTAAATTTGTCCTTCTTTTTATAAGCTTATATTTTTTTTTATTAAAAATAAATTATTTAAATAATATTTGTCTTACTCGAAATTTATTTTT
>JAREIK010013883.1:85000-110689 GCA_029783825.1 Sapria himalayana | reverse complement strand
TTCTGACTATCTATCTATATATCTATCTATTTTCTTTCTATCTATCTTTCTGTGTATCTGTCTATTTTCTATCTATTTATTTGTAAATTCGTCAATCAATCTATATATTTTTTCCATCTATCTATCTGTCTATCTAACTAATTTTTTATATATCTATCTATTTACCTATCAACTATCTATCAAGCAATCTACCTATCTCTTCTTATCTTTTATCTCCCTATCTACCTATCTGATTATCTGTCAATCTACCTATCTATCTGTATATCTAACTATTTAAATATATATTGATCTATATGTATATCTATCTATCATTTATCTATCTATTTTGTAATTTTTCGATAGTATTTCTTGAATCTATAAATCTATATATCTTCAATCTGTCTATTTACCTAACTATCTATCGATAAAGATAGTGCACACACACACATATATATTTTAGTATTTATTTATATTTATATATATATCTATCAATTTTTATTTGCCTATCTTTCTATCAACTATCTATCTATCTATCTGACTATCTGTCATTCTATCTATATGTCTATCTATCTTCATTTATTTGTTAATTTGTATATCTGTCACATGTCTTTCAATCTATGTGTCAATCTATCAATCTTTCTATATGTCTCTATCTATCTATCTATCTATATATTTGTCTATTTGTCTATCTTTCTATCTATCTGCCTACCTGCCTATCTACCTATCTACCTTTCTACTATGTGCCTATCTACTTATCTGCCTATTTGTAATTCTACCTATCTATATTCTATCAATTTATAAATCTATCTAGGTATATATATGTATATCTATCTATCATCTATCTGTCTATCTCTCAATTTGTGTATCAACCTTTATATGATATATCAATTTGTCTATTTATTTATGTATCTGTCTATCTTTCTATCTATCTGTCTATCTATTTGTCTATTTTATATTTGTCCTATTTTCCTATCATCTATCTACCCATTTTACAATGTTTTATCTATCTATTTGTCTATATTTTTATTTATCCATCAATCAATCTATCTACCTATCTGTCTATCTAGTATCTGTCTTCTGTCTATTTGCTATCTTTCTCATTATATATTTGTTTTTTTTCTATCTATCTATCTATTTTCTATCTATCTATCTTTCTATTATCTATCTGTCTATCTATCTATCTATCTGTATATTTTTCTATCTGTTTCTATCTATCTATTTATATTATCTATCTATCTATCTATCTATCTGTCTATCTGTCTATTTCTCTATCTATCTTTTCTATATCTGTTTATCTATCTACTTGTCTATCAATTTATCTTTCTATATTTATATGTATATATCTCTATATTTGTCTATCTTTTTGTCTATCTTTTTGTCTATCTTTATATCTTTCTATTTCTCTTTTTGTCTATCTTTCTATCTGTATATCTCTTGATTTGTCTATTGATTTTTCTATCCATCTACATCAATCTAATATCTATTTATCTATTTAATATCTCATCTATATATATCTATCTGTCTATCTGTCTACTAACTATCTGTCTATCCATCTATCTATTTGTCTATTTATCTATCGATCTAACTATCTTTACTTCTATCTATATAAATTCTTTCAATCTTTCATTCTTTTAATCATCAATATATCAAATTATAAATCTATCTATTTTTCTATCTGTCTAACTGTCTATCTATCTATTTGTCTAACTGTCTATCTATCTATCTATCTATCTGTCTGTCTATCTATCTATCTATCTATCTACTATCGACCTATCTATTATCTATATGTCAATATGTCTATGTATCTATTTTTCTATCTTTCATTTGTCTATCTTTCTACCTATCTCTTTATATATTTGTATATCTAACTATCTATCCATATGTCTATCTTTTATCAATGTATTTGTCTGTCTATCTATTATCTATCTATCTATCTAACTTTTATCTATCTAGCTATCTATCTATATGTCTATCTATTATCTGTCTATCTATCAATTTGTCTATCTATTTATCTATCGATCTTTCTATTTGTCTATCTATCTATCTATTTGTATATCTTTTTATCTATCTTTATATCTATCTATCTATTAATATATCTATCTTCTATCTGCCTATCTACCTATCTTCCTAACTGCTATGTGCCTATCTATCTATCTAACCATCAATCTAGTTATCTATCAATTTATTATTTGTCTATCTAACTATTTGTCTATCTATTTATCTGTCAAATTGCATATTTTTCTATCTATCTATATGTGTATATGTCTATCTATTTATTTCAATCAATCATCTATCTTATATTTATCTATATGTCTATGTGAATATCTGATTAACTATCTATTTGTCGATATTTATATCTGTCTCTCTGTATATCTATCTATTTTATCTATATATCTTATATCTGTGTATCTATCTATTTGTCTATCTATCTATCTATCTGCTTATTTTTTCTATTTGTATATCTATCTACATGCCTATCTGTCTATTTGTCTATCTACCTATTTGTCTATCTTTTTATCTATCTATTTGTCTATCTATTAATCTAACAATCTGACTATTTGTATATCTTTCCATCTATTTATCTGCCGATATCTTTCTATCTGTCTATTTTTATTTCTGTATATCAATCTATTTTTTATTTATATCTATTTGTCTATCATTTTAATCATCATTTGTCTATCTATTTATTGTCTACCTATCTAACTGTCTATCTACCTATCTAACTATTTGCTTATCTACCAGTCTACCTATCTGCCTATCTATCTATATGACCATCTGATGATCTATCTATTTGTTTGTCTATCTATCTATCTATATATCTACGGTTTACCTGTCTATCATTTTATATATCTATTTGTCTTTCTACCTAGCTATTTATATATTTATATATCTAACTTTATCGATATATCTATCTTTATATCTGTCATTTGTTTATCTGACAATCTATCTGTCTGTCATTTGTTTGTCTGCCTATTTGACTATCTATCTGTCAATCTGTCTATCTGACTAACTATGTGTCTATTTAACTATTTGTCTATCTACTTATCTGCCTATCTTTCTATCTGCCTATTTATTTATCTAAGTATCTCTTTACCTACCTACCAATCAATCTATATATGTTCTATTTTATATATCTATCTATCTATCTATCTGGCTATCTATTTATCCATTTGTCTATCTGTATATCTGTATATCTATAAATCTATCTTTATGAGAATTTATCTATCTATTTATGTCGATTTGTCTATCTATCTATGTGACTTTTTGTTTATCTCTATATCTATCTTTCTATTTGTATAATTGACTTTTGTCTATCTATCTTTCTGCCTGTCTATTTGTCTATATGTCTATCTATGTATAAATCCATCAAAAAGCCAATCTATTAATCTATCAATCTATAAATCTATCTATCTATTTATCTCTCTATATATCTTTCTAAAAATCTATCTGTCTATCTTTTGATCTATCTATCTATCTATCTGTCTATGTGTCTATCTATCTATCTATCTATCTATATGTCTATCTATCTATCTGTCTATGTCTATCGATCTATATTTTTTATGTCTATCTATCTACCTATCTATATATCTGTTTGTCGTATATATGTCTTCTATCTATCTGTATATCTATCTATCTATCTACATGTCTATTTATACGTAGATCTGTCTATATGTCTATCTATCTATATGTCTATCTATCTATATGTCTATCTATCTATTGTATATCTATCTATGTGTATATCTATCTATCTTTCTATTTATCTATCTTTCTATTTATATGTTTATCTGTGTATTTATATATCTTTCTATCTATCGATGATCTATCTATTTATCTGTTAATATATCTATTTATATTTTAATATATCTATTTTTTCTATCTATCTATCTTTCTATCTATCAATCTTTCTATTTGTCTATCTGTCTATGTGACTATCTGTCAACCTACCTATCTGTCAACCTACCTATCTGTCTATCTCTCTATCTGCCTATCTATCTATATATCTATATGTGTATATTTATCTACCTATTTGTCTATTTTCTTATTTGACTATGTGCCTATTTGCCTATGTGCCAATTTTCCTTTTTGTCTATCTGTCTATTTGCTAATCTATCTATTTGTTTCTGCCTATCTACCTATTTTGCTTTTTTACTATTTTTCTATCTATCTATCTGTCTAACTGTCTATTTGTCTATCTTTCTATCTGTCTATCATTTTATTTGTCTTTCTGTATATCTGTATATCTATCATCTATCTATCTATCGTACTGTCAATCCATCAATATGTCAGTCTATCTATCATTTATTTTTTTATCTATCTATCCTTTTATATGTTTATCTATTTATCAGTTTATCTACCTATCGATCTATCTACCTATCTACATATTTATCTATCTATCTGTCTATCTATCTATCTATCTATCAGTCTATCTAACAATTTTTTATCTATCGATATGTCTGTCTATCTATCAGTCATTCTATCTGTTTATATGTCTATTTGTATGTCTATATATCTATCTGTCTATCTGCCTATCTTCCTATCCACCTATCTACTATATACATATTTTTCTATCTATCTATCTGTCTGTCTATCTATCTAAATATTTATCTGTCTATCTATCTATCTTTTTCTATCTATCTATCTACCTATCGATCTATATGTCTATCTATTCATCTATTTGTATATATGTTTATCTGTCTATTTGTTTATATTTACCTTTCTATGTGTCAATCTATCTATCTATCCATCTATCTGTCTATTTTTCCAACTGTATATCTGTATGTATATCTATATGACTATATATTTCTTTCTATCTATCTGTTTATCTATCTATATGTCTGTCTATCCATCTTTCTATCTATCTGTCTATCTGTCAATCTTCCAATCTTCTAATCTACCTATGTACATATTTGTCTATCTTTCTATCTTTCTATCTGTCTATATGTCCAAATATCTATCTGTGTATATGTTTATCTAGCTATCTATCTATCTGTCTATCTATCTATCTATCTTTCTTTCTATCTGTCTGTCTATCTTTTTGTCTGTTAATATGTCTATCTGTGTATATGTCTATCTATCTATCTATCTATCTATCTGTCTATTTGACTATCTTTCTATATGTCTATATGTCTATCTATCTCTGTGTTCATCTATCTATCTGTATATCTATTTATCTATCTGCCTATTTGCTTATCTTAATATCTAACTATCTGCTATCTACCTTTCTGCTTAACTATGTATATGTTTATCTGTCTATCATTCAATAATCTATCTATTATCTAACTATATATATATATATACATATAATATATCTATCTATCTATGTATCAATCTATCTATTTATCTACCTATCTTGCTATCTGGCTATATGTCTATCTATCTCTCTGTCTATCTGTCAATCTACCTATCTTGCTATCTAGCTATATGTCTATCTATATATCTGACTATCTATCAATTCATCAATCAATCTATCCGTCTATATGTTTATCTATATGTTTATATTCTTATCTATCTATATGTATATAGGTCATCTATCTCTCTATCACTTTATCTAAATTTCTATCTATCTCTCTATCTATTTATCATCCTATCTATCTATATATCTATATATTTGTCTATCTGTCAAGCTGTCAATCTATCTATTTGTCTAGCTGTCTATCTATCTATCTTTCTGTCTATCTGCCTATCTATCTATTTGTCTTATATCTATCTATCTATTTATATGTCTATCTATGTATCTAATTATCTATCAATTTGTCTATTTGTCTATTTGTCTATCTATATCTCTATCTATTTGTCTTTCTGTATATCTATCGATCTTTCTAGTTGTCAATCTATTTCTATCTATCGGTCTATCTGTCTATAAGTCTATCTATCTATCTGTCTATCTGTCTATAAGTCTATCTATCTATCTGTCAATATGTCTATTTATATATCAATCTATTATCTATCTATCTATCTATTTGTCTATGCATCTATCTGCCTATATGTCTATCTATCTATCTATCTATTGATATATCATTCTATCTAATTGTCTATCTGTATATTTGTCTGTATGTCTTTTTATCTTTCAATATATCTATCTATCATTCTAGATGTATATCTATCTATCTATCTATCTGTCTGTCGATCTATCTAGATATTCATCTATCTATCTATATATATGTTGCCTATGTGTCTATCTGTCTATCTATATATCTATTTGTCTATCAATCTATCTCTCTATCTATCTATTTGTTTATCTCTCAATCAAACTATATGTCTTTCTGTTAATCTATCAATTTGCCAATTTGTCAATATATTAATCTATTAATCTGTCAATCTATCTAATTATCTATCTATCAATTAATCTATATAACTGTATTTATGTATCTATTTGTTTACTTGACTATCTATCTATCTATCTATATAACTGTCTATCTTTCTATATGTCTATTTGTCTATATGTCAATTTGCCTATCTATCTATTTGTCCATATTCTATATGCCTATTAGTCTATCTGTGTTTCCATGTGTCTATATGTCAATATGTCTATCTAACTATCTCTCAATCTGTCTATATCTTGATATGGCTCTTGCTTTTTTTTGTCAATCAATCAATTTAATAATTTGTAAATATGTAAATCAGGTAAAATATCAATGTGTTAATCTATCAAACTTTGTATTTGTCTAATTATCTATCTTTCAATCTGTCTATTTGTATGTCTTTCTATCTATCTATATATCTATCTATCTATCTCTCTGTCTATCTATCTTCAATCAATCAATCTATCTATCTGTCTATCAGTTTATTTGTCTATCTATCTATGTGTATATTTGTATATCTATTTATCTTTCTATCTATCTATAAGTCTATCTGTCTATCTATCTATCTAATTAACTTTCTTTATATCAATCAATCTATCTATCTGCATATTTATATATTTATTTATTTGTATATCTATCTAACTATCTTTTAATCTGTCTATCTTTCTATATGTCTATTTATCTATCTATCTATTTGCCTATCTATCTATCTATCTCTCTTTCTATCTATATATAAATCTAATTATCTTTCTATCTATCTGTCTATCTATCAATTTGTCTATTTGTCTATCTATCTTTTAATATTTTTATCTATGTATTTCTATATATATATATATATATATCTCTGGAATTCTATTTACATTTCTTTCTATATATTGTCTATCTGTTTGTCTATCTAACTATCTATCTATCTATCTAACTATATATCTATTTGTCTATGTGTCTATCTGTATATATATCTATCTATCTATATAACTATCTAACTATCAATCTTTCTATCTATCCATCTGTTTATTTGTCTTCTATATATCTATCTATCTATATATCTTTCAACCTATCTATTTACCTATCTGTGTGTCTGTCAATTTGTTTATTTGTCTTTCTATCTATCTATCTATCTGTCTATCTACCTATCTATCTATTTATCTATTTCTGTATCTATTTATGGATCTTTTAATGTATCTATCAGTTTATCTATCTATCTGTCTATCTATCTATCTTTCTTTCTTTCTTTCTGTATATCTATCTTTATCTATCTATCTATTATCTATCTATCTTTCTATCTATCTGTCTATCAGTCAATTTGTCTATATCTATCTATCTATCTATTTATCTATCTATCTTTCTCTCTATCTGTGTCTATCTATCTATCCGTCTATCTATCTATATCAAATTCTATCTATATTTCTTTCTATCTATCTTTTATCTATTTGTCTGTCTATCTATGTATTTATCTATCTATCTATCTATTACTCTATCTATTTGTCTATGTGTCTATCTGTAAAATATCTGTCTATCTAGCTATCTATCTATCTGTCAATCTCTTTATTTGACTTCTATCTATCTATATATCTATCTATATATATGTCTGTCTATTTGTTTATCTATTTACCTATCTATCTGTCAAGTTATTTATCTATCTATCTGTCTATCTGTTTATCTATTTACCTATCTATCTGTCAATTTGTTTATCTGTCTATCTGTCTATCTATCTCTCTATTGGTCTATGTATTTATTTATCTCTATAACTTTATATCTATCTATATGTTTATATGTCTATGTATCTATGTTCCTATCTACCAATCTACCTATCTGCCAATCTACCTATTTTTCTATCTGTCTCCATGTATAACTATAAATCTATTTATCTCTCTATATATCTATCTATGTAGATGTCTATATGACAATCAATCTATATATCAATTTATCTATCTATCTGCCTCTATGGCTTTCTAGTATCTATGAATCAATCTATATATCTATCTATTTATGTGGCTATCTATTTATCTATCTATTTATATGTCTGTGTGTCTTTCTATATATTTGTCTATTTCTCACTTTGTTTGTATATCTGTCTTTCTGTCTATCTGTCTATCTATTTATCTATCAATTTGTCTTTTTATCTTTCTGTCTATCTATCTATGTGTCTATTTGTCTATTTTCTATTGTCTTTCTATAGATCTTTCTACATGACAATCTGCCTATGTATCTATCTATGTGTCTATCTATCTATCTATCTATTTGTCTATCTGTCTATCTGACTATATATCTATCTATCTATGTATCTATCTATATATTATCTGTATATCTGTATATCTGTCTATCTATTTATCTATCTATTTATCTATTTATCTATATATCTATATATCTATCTATATATCTAGCTATCTATCTGTCTATTTATCTATCTACCTATCTATCTATTTGTCAATCTTTCTATCTGTCTAGCTATCTATCTACCTTTATGTCTATCTATCTATATATTTGACTTTATGTCTATGTATCTATCTTTCAATCTATATATTTTTCTATCTGTTTAATAATCTAGTTGTATATTTGTCTATCTATGTATATGTCTATCTATCTGTCTATCTATCTATATTTCTATCTTTCTCACTATTCATCACTCTATCTATCAATCTATCTATGTGTCTATCTATCAATCTAGAAATCTGTATATCTGACTATCTGACTTTCAATCTATCTACTTTTATATCTGTCTATCTGTCTAGTTACTATCTATCTATATATCTCTCTATCTGTCTATTTGGCTATTTATCATTCTGTCTATCTTCGATCTATCTATTAGTCTATATGTCTATCTATATGTCTATATGTCAATATGTCAATCTATCAATCTTTCTGACAATCTATCTATATATTAATATGTCAATCTATCTATATATCAATATGTCAATAATTAATTCTATCAATTTATTAATCTATTAATCTTTCTATTTTTCTAATTATCTATATGTTAATGTATCAATTTGTCTGTCTTTCTATCTAACTGTATAAGTATCTATACGTTTATCTATTTATTTATCTTCTGTCTATCTGTCTAATTGTCTATCAGTCTAATTGTCTATCCATCTAACTATATAATTATCTATCTATTTCTCTATTTATCTATCTATATGATAATCTATCTATCTGTCTATCTATCTGTCTATATATCTATCTTTCTTCTATCTTTCTTTCTATCTTTCTTGGCAATCTGTTAATTTGTCTATCTACCTATCTGTATATTTATCTATTTGTGTATCTATCTCACTTTTTCAATCTGTCTATCTATCGATCTGTCTATCTATCGGTTTATCTATCAATCTATCAATAAATCTATATGTCTATCTATGTGTTTATCTGTCAAATCATTAATCTATCTATATGTCTATCTATCTTTCTATATGTCTATTAGTCTATCTGTATCTCTATTGATCTGTCTATCTATCTATCTATCTGTCTATCTATCAAACTTTCAATCTATTTATATGTCTATATATCTATCTATTTATCTTTCTATCTGTATATCAGTCTATCAGTCTATCTGTCAATTTGTCTATATAATATTAATATATTATCTTTCTATCTATCTCTTTATCTGTCTATTTGTCTATCTATCTATCTGACTTTCTCTAATATATCTATCTATCTCTCTCAATGTGTCTATGTGTTTATCTGTCTACCTGTCTAACTATCTATCTATCTATATGTATTGTTGTCTATCTTTCTATATGTTTATTTTACTATATATCTATCTATCTATTTATATATCTATCTATCTATCTTTCTTTCTTTCTATCTGTCTATCTGTCGATTTGTCATCTATCTATTTGTCTATCTATTTTTTTATTTATTTTTCGATCTTTCTATTTGTCTTATATCTATTTGTCTATCTGTCTATATGTTTAACTGTCTAACTATCTATATATCTATCTATCAATGTTTCTATCCATCGATCTCTCTATCTATCTATCATGTGTATTTGTGAATTTGTCTATATTTATATCTATCTATCATTCTATATGTCAAAATGTGTATATATATCTATCTGTTTTCTATTTGTCTATCTATGTATTTGTGTATCTATCTATCTATTATATGTCTATCTATCTATCTGTCTATCTATCTATGTTACTATTTATTATGTATCTTTCTATCTATCTATATGTCTATCTGTTTATGTGTCTATGTGTCTATCTACATATCTACCTATCTTCCTATTTGACTATCTATTTATCTTTCTATCTATAAATATATGTATATATTTATCTATCTATCTATGTATATCTCTATAAGACTATCTATCTATCTTTCTTTCTTTCTATCATCTATCTATCTACTTGGATATCTATCTATCTATATGTCTATCTGTCTATCTATCTATCAATTTATCTGCTTTGCTATATTTCTATCTATCTGTCTATCTACCTATCTATCTGTCTATTTGTATATTTGTCTATCTATCTGCATATCTACATTTCTATCTATCTCTTAGTCTATATGACAATTTGTCTATTTTTATCTGTCAATATTTTTATTTGTATATCTATCTATATGTATATCTATATCTATCTATCTATCTATCTATTTATCTGGCAGTCTATTTATCTATCTATGTATCTCTTTATCTATTTATCTATCTATTTGTTTATTAGTCTATCTGTCTATTTATCTATCTATCTGGTCTTTCTATCCACCTATCTATTTGTCTATCTATCTATCTATCTACTTATCAACCTATATTTCTTTCTGTTTATTTACCTATCTTTCTATTTATCTATATGTCTATCTATATATCTATTATCTGTGTACCTAACTATCTGTCTAATTGTCTAAGTGTCTATATGTCAAACTATCTATCTATCTATTTATATGTATTTCTATCTATCTGTATATTTGTATATCTATTTATCTATCTATCTTTTTATCTTTTATGCGTCGATCTATCGATCTTCCTAATTGTATATCTATCTATATATTTATCTAATTATGTCTCGATCTGTCTATCGATCTTTCTGTCACCCTGACATTTTTTCAATATTTCAACTGCCAATCTGTCAAACAATCAATCTATAAATCTATCTTTCTGTTTATCTCTCTATATATCTCTATCTATCTATCTATATAATAATCTATCTATCTAACTATATGTATATCCGTATATCTATCTACCTGCCTCTCTATGCATCTACCTATCTTACTATTGTCTATTTGTCTATGAGTCTATATATCTATCTTTTTTCTATCTATCTATCTATCTGCATATCTGTTTATCTGTCTATCTATTTATCTTTTTATCTCTCTATCTGTGTATCTGTCTATCCATCTATCTCTCTAAATGATTATCTATCTATCTTTCTATATGTCTATATGTCTATTTGTCTATGTGTATATTTCTCTATCTGCCTATCTCAGTATATACCTATCTATCTATTTGTCTATTTGTCAATCAATCAATCTATCTAGCTATCTATCTGAATATCTATCGATCTATCTATATGTCTATCTGCTTATCTGTCTATATGTCTATCTACTTATCTGTCTTTCTTTCTATCTCTCGATTTGTCTATCGGTCATTCTGTCAATCTATCAAACTTCCAATCTATCAATTTGTTTATGTGTATATCTCTCTATTTATCTTTCTATATATCTTAATATATTTAAATCTATATATATATATATATATATATTTATATATATATATATATATATATATATATATCTGTATTTCTATCTATTTATCTATCTATCTAACTATCTGTCTGGCTATCTATTTTTTGATCTATTTGTCTATATGTCTATTTATCTATCTATCAATTTATCTACCTGTCTATCTGTCTATCTATATATCTATCTATCTGTCTATCTGTATATATATATATATATATGTCTATATGTCTATCTATCTATCTATATATTTGTCTATCTATCTATCTATCTATATGTCTATATGTCTATCTATCAATTAGTCTATCTGTTTATCTGTGTATTTGTTTATTTTTCTATCTGTTTATTAACCTATTTGTCTATCTTCCTTTCTTCCTATTTTTCTATATGTCTAACTATCTATTTGTAAATTTGTCTATCTATTTATATGTCTGTCTATCTATCTATCTATCTTTCTATCTTTCTATCTTTATTTCTATCTATCTGTCTATCTATTTATCTATCTATATTTCTATCTATATGTTTATCTATCTATGTATTTATCTATTTATCTATCTATCTGTATATCTATGTATTTGTTTATTTATCTACCATTTATATATATATTTGTCTGTCTCTCTGTCTACCTAAATATAAGTCTATCTATCTATCTATATATGTGTCTATCTACGTATTTACCTATTTTTCAATCAATCTATTGTCTTTCTATCTATCTATGTATCTATATGTTTATCTCTCTATATATTTATTTGTCTCTCTATCTATTTGTCTATCTGTCTATATGTCTAACTATCTATCTTTATATCTATCTATCTATCCATTTGTTTATCTATCTATCTATCTATCTGTCAATCTATCTATTTATGTTCCTATCTGCCAATCAACCTATTTGCCTTTCTGGCTATCTAGTTTTCATTCTATCTATCAATCTTTCAATCTATCTTTAAATCTATAAATATATCTCCATATCTATATGTCTATAAACTATCTCTCTATCTCTCTATCTGTCTATTTATCTATTTGACTATCTGTTTATCTATTTGCCTAAATATCTATCTATATGCCTATATGTCTACCTGTCTAACTGTATATATGTCTATCTGTATATCTATATATTTGTTTGTGTCTATATTTATATCTACTTATCTACGTATCTACCTATCTACGTATCTATCTATCTATCTGCCTATTAGTTTATCTATTTATCTAGCTATCTGTCAATCTATAAATCTATGTATATGTCTATATATATATATATATATATATATATATATATATATATATATATATATATATATATCTATGTATATGTCTATATGACTATCTATCTATCTATCTATTTTTCTATCTATCTATCTATATTTTTTTTGCCTATTAGGCTATCTAGTTATCTGAATATCTATCCGTGTTTCTATATGTCTATCTATCTATCTATATGTATATCTATCTATCTTGTTATCTATCTATCTGTCTAATAGTCTATTTGTCTATTTGTCTATCTATATATCTAATAATCTATCTATTTATTTGTCTACCTATCTATATGTGTATTTGTCAATCAGTCTATCTGTCTTTATTTCTATCTGTCTATCTATCTATCTATATATCTATCTGTGTGTCTCTCTATTTGTCTATATGTCAATATGTCTATCTATCTATCTGTCTAAAAATCTATCTATTTGCCTATCTACCTATCTATCTATATACATATCTTTCTATCTGCCAATTTGTCTAACTATCTATTTATCTTTCTTCCAATCTATCTATCTGTCTATCTCTCAAATATCTGTCTATCTATCTGTCTATCTCACTATTTATCTATCTATCTATCTATCTGTCAATCTATAAATCTATGTATATGTCTATATATATATATATATGACTAAATATGTATTTATCTTTCATTCTATCTATCTATCTATCTTTCTATCTATCTTTCTTTCTTTCTATCTGCCTTTCTAGCTATTTGACTATCTGGGTATCTTTCTTTCTATACGTTTATCTATCTAACTATTTATATTTATCTATTTATCTATCTATGTATTTATCTATTTGTCTATCTATCTTTCTTTCTATCTATTTGCCTAATTATCAATCTATATATTTAACTATCTATCTTTCTGTCTATATATCTAATTCCTTACCAATCTATCTACTTATATGTCTATTTTTTGATATGTCTATCTATTTATCTATCAGTCTATCTATCTATTTGTATATCTATCTATAAATCTAAATATCTGACTATCTCTCTATTTATCTATCTGTATATCTATTTATCTGACTATTTGTCTATCTGTTTCTCTAATTATCTACTTATCTCTATATCTGCCTATTTTTCTATTTGTCTATTTGTATTATGTCTATTTGTCTATCTGTCGATCTATCTATATGTCTCTTGTCTAACTATCTATCTGTAGATCTGTCTATCTGTTTCTGCCTATCTAATTATCTGCCTATTTTGTTATTTCTATATCTGCCTATATCACTTTTTATCAATCTGTGTATCTATCTATATATCTGTCAATCAATCTATCTATCTATCTATGTATCTATCTCTATATCTGTCAATCTATCTATTTGTCTATATGTCTATATGACTAACTTTGTATCACTGTATATGTCTATATGTCTATCTATCTACATGTCTATTTTTCTATGTCTATCTATCTATTTGTCTATCAATCTATTTGTCTATTTGTATATTTATATATTTGTCTATGTTTCTTTCTATCTATTTGTATTCTATCTATCTGTCTATCTATCTATCTGTCTATCTGCCTATCTATCTATTTGTGTTTCTAGCTACCTATCTATGTGTCTATGTGTCAATCTATCTATTTGTTTATCTGTGTATCTATTTATCTATCTATTTGTTTATTTATATATATGTCTTTCTATCTATATGTCTATCTATCTATATGTCTATCTATCTATTTGTCTATCTATCTATAGATCTGTCTATTTGTCTATTTGTCTATCTATCTGTCAATATGTCTCCCTCTCTATCTATCAATCTATCTATCTATCAATCTTACTATCTGTTTATTTATCTATCTGTCTAGCTGTCTATCTGTCTATCTATATGTCTATCTCTTTATTTGTCTATCTTTATATCTATCTTTCTATATGGTTGTTTATCTGTCTATGTGTATCTATCTATATATCAATCTGCCTATCTGCCTATCTACCTTTCTTTGTATTTGTCTATATAACTATCACTCTATTTGTCTATCTATCTCTTTATCTATCTGTTTATCTATTTATATGTCTATCTGTCTACGTTTATATCTTTCTATCTATATATCTATCTATATCTCTATCTGTCTGTCTATGTGTCTATGTATTTATCTATTAATTAGTCTATATGTCTATCTATCTATATCTCTCTCTCTCTATCTATCTATATTTCTATATATCAATCTATCAATCTATCTATATATGTGACTATCTGTCAATCTGTTTATCTGTCTATCTTTTTATTTCTCTTTCTGTATATCTCACTATCTGTTTATCTATTAATCTATTAATTTATCTATCTGTCTATCTATCTATTTGACTATCTTTATATCTGTCTATCTGTATATCTCTCTATCTATCTATCTATTCAGTGAGCCCATTGATTCCTGTTGAGAATTAATTCAGAGGAGAACTACGGGGGAAAGTGTAACTTTTTTGTTTCCTTCTCTTCATCTTAATTCAGTTCATTTGTACTTGGAAGTGGAGGTTGCAGAAGCATAGCATATTAGAAAGTGACTGTCATGGATGCTTTCTTCCCCATCACATTTCTACTTTTTTGAGATGTTTTGTTTTCACTCCCCCCAATACTAGCTTGAATTTTATCTTCTCTTGTTTTTCTCGCTCGGAGCTAACCCAATTCCTTCTTGGTCTCTCTCTTTCTCTCTCTCTATCTCTCTCTTCTCGGTCTCATCTTCTCTGTGTCTTCCAGAAGCAAGATCTGATTTTCATTTTCTCTGCTATTGATGCTTCACTCACTACAACAAAACATCAAATTAATTACGTTTTATACCTTGACGCTTTCAGAAAATGTAATTATTCTATTTGTAAATAGACATTGAATGACACTTACTAGATGTGTCATTGTTAAGACTAATAGTTTAGGAAATTTCTTTGCTCCATAAAAATTACCAAGGAATAGGGGCTGAAAATTAAAAACCTTGTCACTTTTATTAATGTCATTGATGTGAAAATATTAATTTTGAATTAATTGATTTGGAACTAATTTCTTTTGTATTTTTTATCTGTAAAATAAGTAATAAAATTTTAAATTGTTTTCTTGATTAATAAAAAAAATTATCAAATTTTAGTTGAAATTTATTTATTAAAAATAAAAAGAAATTTATGATCAAATTAAAAAAATTAAATATCATACATTCAAATTTGAATTTTTTATTTATAAAATAAGTAATAATATAATTTTAATATTTAATTTATCCCTAAGAGAAATAAAAATAAATTGAAAATTTTACGTCTTTTAATAAATTGATGTGTTTAATATAATTTTAAAATTCTAGCGAGTCTTCATTTAATAAAATTAAGACCACCTCGCTATTATATCCAAATATGAAAGTTTTCCCATTAACTTACTAGCGCATCTTCTTCAAATAGTTCGGACTTTTCCAACATCTCGGCTTCAAGCAGTGCCTCCGATATCCTTGGCGATCTTTGCAGCATCCTGGAAGTTTCCCCATTAAGTTTCTAATTGTATCAGCTCTTCCATTCACTTTAATTTTTTCAAAAAACTACGCTTTGAATCACTTGAATTGAAGATGTTACCTTATTTCCCCATTGTGAACTTGTCTTCAGATCTTTTTGCATTTCTTCGCAATCCTCCAAAATCTTTTGTTTTGCATCTTATATTATGCCCTCGTCTTTTTAATGTAATGATATTGCGTGGCATGTTCTTTCCAGTTCGAAATGTAATAGAGTCCCTCGTCGAACAGCTCCCCCTTTTGACAGCAATCAATACATTTGATGAAGAAGTTGATTTTAACGTAAGCATCAGTTGCCATCTTATAATATGCTGCTTGTGTGAAACATTTTGCAGGTTCTTCAAGTTTGGGAATAGAAGTCTTTCCATAAATAAACAAAAAACCTACAGCTGAATCTTAGACACACTAGATTATAAATTTGCAGCTAAAAAGATAAAAATTAATATTTGTTTGTATAATAAATTATATTAATTAGACATGTCATTTATTTTTTCAAAAAGAATCATTATTTGGAACATGTTTTATGTTTTTAAGGCACTTACTAGATGTGTCATTGTTAAGACTAATAGATTGTTAAGACTAATAGCTTGTTAAGACTAATATGGGGCTGAAAAATATAAACATTGTCACTATTATAAGTGTCATTGATATGAAAATAGTAATTATGAATGTATTGAATTGGAACAAATTAGTTAGTATATTTAATATGTAAAATATGTAATAGGTTTTAAAATGGCACTGGCAACAAACTGGAAGAGTCGAGTGGAAGAGTCTCGGCCTACTTCTCTATGGCTTCGTTTTCCATTTCTTCATTGATGGAAATCTATTTGCTTATTTATATCTTTCTTCCTCAGGGTTGTTGTATTCTCGCACATGATCTCAGAGAATAGATTCTAATACGGCGCACGACAGGTCCTCGCCGCCCTTTATTGTTAAATTAGCAGATATGTTAGCAAAATGCATAATGCTTAATGGCTACCCTTGTTATACGGATATTTTTTGTAGCTTGGCAGGACAAAATAAAAAGCTGGAAAGCCGTTTAAATTGGATCGAAAGATAGAAATTGTAGTCAAATACTCTTGTTATTAGTTTCTACACGACTTAGATTTACAAACTGTGGAAAGTGGAGTTGTACATGGCTTATGCATCATATCTTCGACATCATGTTTTGTGTTGCTATTTTGTGAAGTTTAATTAGTTGTGTTTCCTTCAATCAATGCAGATTTTGTGATGTTGGAGCTGGGATTGTCGATGATTTTGCCATAGTTGAGTTATCTGCTTCCTATTTTCAGGCTACTATTCTGCCAAAGAGTAATAATGAATTCTTTTCCATTTCCCATTTTTTGGCTCAGTCTCCAGTTCTTCTTGAAATATCCAATTTGCTAATTACAAGATAGATAGACAAATAGTTAAATAGTTAGATAGATATATCGATAGAGAGATATATAGATATAGATAGATAGATTGTTAGTTAGTTAGATAGAATGATAGATAGTTAAATAGACATATATATAGATACACAGTTAGAAAGATAGATTGAAAGGTAGATGGATAGATAGATAGAAAGATAGACAAATATACAGAAAGAAAAATATATATATATAAATAGATAAATAGATAGATTGGTAGATAGATAGACAGATAGATAGATAGATAGATAGATAATCGACAGGTAGATAGCTTGTCAGATAGACAGATTATAGATAGAGATATAGAAATAGATAGATAGTCAGATAGACAGATCGACAGATAGACAGATATAAAGATAGGTTGATAGACACATAGATGATTAGACAAACAGAAAGATATGTTGATATATATATATATATAGATCGATAAATAAACAAAAAGATACAATACAGATCGATAGATAAAAAGATAGTTAGATTGATAGGCAGTCAGATATTTAGTTAGACATATAGATAGAAATGTAGCTATACAGATAGATAAAAAGATTGATTGATAAATTGATATATAAATAGATAAATTAATAGATAGATAGATAAATAAATTGATAGATAGAAAGAAAGATAGATAGATAAATAGATAGATAGAGATATAGACATATAGATACACAGATAGATAGATAGAAAGTTAGATCGGCAGATAGATAGATACACAGATAGATAGACAGATTAAAAGATAGATAGATCGATAGATAGCAAGATAGACATTTAGACTAATAAACATATAGTCATATACACAGATAGAGATATAGACATATTGACAGATAGATAGATAGACAAATAGACATATGGATAGATAGATAAATAGACAAATATATAGATATATATATATATAATATAATAGACAGATAGATAGATAAATATATAGATATATTGACAGATAAAAAGATACATAGATAAATAGATAGACAGACAGACAGATAGACAGATAGTTAGACAGACAGACAGATAGATAGATAGATAGATATGTAGATAAATAGATTGATAGACACAAAAATAGATGGATAGATTGACAGATAGATAGATAGATAGTCAAACTATCAGATAGACTGATAGACATATGACTAATAAATAGACAGATAGACTGATAGATAGATAGATATACAAATAGATAGATAGAGAGACAGATAGACAAATAGATAATAGGCACACAAATAGATAAATATATATAGATAGATGAATAAATAGATATATAGATAGATAAATAGAAAGCTAGATAGATATTTAGATAGAATGATGGATTGATAGATATATAGATAGGCAGATAAGCATATAGACATAAAAAATAAATAGATAGACATATAGATATATAGATAGATATATAGATAGTTAGATAAATAAACAATAAATTGAATGATAATAAAAAATAGATATCTAGACAATTAAAATGATAGACAGATTAATAGACAGACTAATAGATTAATAGAACGATGAATAGATAAATAGAAACATTGATAGACTTATAGAAAGATATACATATAGATAGATAAACAAATAGATAGATAGATAGATTGATTGATTGATTGATTGAATGATAGATAGACAACTAGTTAGATAGGCAGATAGATAAAAATAAAAATAGACATATAGATAAAGAATCAGATAATCATATAGATTAAATGACTTATAGATAGATGGATAATATATAGATAGAAAGATATATATATATAGATAGAAAGATACATAGACAAAAAGATAAATGGATATATAGATTGATAGATAGATAGATAAACATATAGATATTTAAAGATATAGACATATATAAATGAAAATAGATAGACAAATAGACAGATAGACAAATAGACACATAAATAGATATAGCAATAGTAAAAACGAAAATTAGACTAAGAGGCTGAATTATGTATGGATAGATAAACAAATTGAAAAAAAATATAGATAAATAGATAAATAGACATAGACACATTGATAGAAAGAAAGATAGGTAGATAGACAAATCGACATATAGACAATAGATAGATAGACAAATAGATTAATTGATAGACTACAGATAGATAGATAGATAGATAGATAGGTAGACAGACAACAGATAGATAGATATAGATAAATAGACATATAGATAGATAGATAGACAAGTAGATAGATAGATAAATATAAAGATAGATAGATAGATAGTGTGACTGATAACTAATAGATTAATTGACATATAGATAGATACACTGATATATAGAAAGATATATAGTAAGATATATAGATAGATAGATATATAAATAGATAAAATAATGATAGATAGGGAGATAGAAAGATATACACATATACAAATATATTGATTGTAAGATAGATCGATAGATAGACTGATAGACTGATGGAATATTAGATAAAGTGATAGATAGACAGATTGATAGATTGATAAATAGATATATAATTATATAGATAAATATATAGATAGACATATAGACATATAGATAAATAGATAGATTGATAGGTAGAAAAATAGATTGATACAAAAATAGATAGATTGACAGATAGATAGTGATTCATATAGATAGATAGATAGTTAGATAAATAGATAGACAGATAGACAAATAGAGTAATATATTAATAGACATAGATAGATAGATAGATAGATATACAAATAGACATATATATATATATATATATATATATATATATATATATATATGATTTGCAATTAGAGTGATAGAAAGGTATAACCATAGACAGATAGATAGATAAATAGGAAATAGAGAGATAATAGATATACAAATAAATAGATTCATTAATTGACACAGCTAGTTAGATAAATACATGGACTGATACTAATAGACTGATAGACATATACACATATATAGTGATAAGAAAATAGATAGATAGATATTCAAATAGATAGATAGTCAAAGAAATTGATAAAAGATAGAGATTCAAATAGATAGTTAGAAAGATAGACAGATAAATAGATAAACAAATAGAAATAATAATAGATAAATAAATAGATAGATAGACAGATAGATAGATAGTCATATAGATGATAGAAAAAAAGACAAATTGAAAGATTAGCAATAGTCAATAGAAAGATTGAAAATTAGATGTTTGACACATAGATAGATAAATAGATAGATAGATTGATAGTCATATAGTCAAATAGACTAAAAGATTGATAGTCTGATAGATTAATAGATAGATAAAATGATAGATAGATAGTCTGATAGATAGATAGTCTGATAGATAGATAGATCGGTAGTCTGATAGATAGATAGATAGTCTGATAATAGATAGAAAGATATATAGATTAGATAGATTGATTAAAAGACTGATAAATAAATAAATAAATAGATATATAGAAAATTGCTTGATAGATAGACATATAAATATATAAGTTGATAGATAAATAGGAATATATATATATATTATATATTCAGATGGACAAATAGATAGATAGATGGATAGATAGACATATAGATAAATTGAGATAGAGAAAGATAGATATATAGAGAGATAGATAGATAGAAATATACACAAATAGACAGATACATGTATAGCCATATAGATAATAGACAAAGAGATGTAAATTGGAAGATAGATAGATATAGAGATAGACACACACACACACACACACACACACACACACACACATATAATATATATATATATATATGTATTATATATGTATGTATATATGTATGATATATGTATTTATATACATATATACATACATACATATATATATATCAACAAATATATAGATAGATAGATAATATTAAATAGATAGAGTAAGTAAATTAGATAGAAAGACAAATATATAGATATAAATATATAGATAGATTCATAGTAAATAGAAAGATAGACAAATAGCAAAGATAGACTAATAATAGATAGATGAATTAATAAATAAACAGATAGACAGATATATATATGTATATATATATATATATATATATATATATAAACACAGACATATAAAATATAGATAGATAGATATATAGACTGATAGACAGACAGACAGCTAAATAGATAGATAGATAAATAGATTAACAAATAGAAATATATACAAATAGATATCGATGATAAATAGATAAACATATAAACATATATATAGACAATCTATTAGACAAATAGATATTTAAAAAGATAGACACAAATAAAGATTGGGAGATATATAGATAGACAGATAGAATGATAGACTAATAAAAAGATAGATAGTAGATTGACAGACAAACATATAGATATATAAAAAGGATAGACAAATAGATAGATAGATAGACAAATAAATAGAAAGATATAAAGGTGCATAGACAGATAGACAGATAGACAAATAGAAAGAAAAGCCAATAGATCGATATACAGAATGATAGATAGACATTTAAAAATAGACAAATAGAAATATATATAGATAGACTTATAGACAAATAGTTAGAAATATAGATAGATAGATAGATTATTAGATAGACAACTAAATAATATACAATTAGATAGATTGATAGACATATAGGTAGATAGATAAACTGAGAGCTTGATAGATTGATAAAAATATATTATAGATAGATAGATATATAGATAGAGAGAAAGATAAATAGTATATAGACTAATAGACTAAAAGATAAATAGAGAAATAAATAAATATAATAGATTAAAAAAAAAAACAAATAGATAGTCAAATTGACGAATAGATTGATTAGATTGATAGATATATAGACTGATTGATAGATAGATATATAAATAAATAGACAGATAGATAGATAGATTCACATATCGTTACACACATACATGGATAATATATAGTTTAATAGACAGTTAGGCTGATAGAAAGATAGTACATAGATATAAAATAAATAAATAAATAAATAGATAGATAGATAAACATATAGAGCCATATATACATAGATTAGATGATAAATAGATAATAAATAGATAGATAAACATATATATATATAGAGTGGTAAAGAAATTTATAGACAAATAGACAGACAGATAGATGGATAGATAGATAGATTGATTGATAAATAAATAGATCATAAAGAAAGATAGATGAATAGATAGAAATATAGACAAATAAATAGACAGATATATAGAAACATAGATAGATCGATACATTGATAGACAGATAGACAAATTGACATATATATAAAGAGATCGATCGACAGATAAACAAAAAGATAAATAGATATATAGATAGATCGACATATAGATAAATAAACACATAGATAGAAAGTCAGATAGATAGATAGATTGATTGATAGTTAAACAGATAGAAAGAAATACATATAGATGGATAGATAGATAGATAGATAGCAAGAAAGATAAAGTGATAGATTGAGAGAGATATATATATATATATAGATAGACAGATTAACTGATACAAAAATAACAATGATAGATAGATTGGCATATTATTTTTATATAAATTGATAGATTTACATATAGAAATATAGATATATAGAAGATATATAAATTGACAGATAGATAGATTAGCAGATAGATATATAAAGAGATATACAGATATATAGTTCAAAATAAAGACAAATAAACATATAGATAGATACATATATATATATATATAGACATGGATATTAATACATAGGCATAGACAAATAAACAGATATACAAATATACAGATATAAATAAATAAATAAATAGACACATAGTCACATAGACATATAGGTAGATAGATAGATAGATAGATAAGTAGATAGACAGATAAGTTGATAGACTGATACATAAAAAGATAGATAGATAGGTAGATGATTAGTTAGATAGATAGATATATATACAAAAATAAAGAAGGATAGATAAACATATTGACATCTGGACATATAAATAATAGATAGGTAGAGAGATAGTCAAATAAATAGATAGACAAGTAGACATATAAGCAGATAGAGAGATAGACTTATAGATATATATACAATAGATAGATAGACAAATAGTCATATAGATAGATAGATAGGGATTAGACATTTAGATAAATAGATAGATAAATAAATAGTCAGATAGATAGATAGATAGACATATATATAAATAGATAGATAGACAAATAGATAGGATAGATAAATAGACATATAGATAGAAAGATATATAGATCGATAGATAGGTAGATATATAGATAATTTGTTAGAGGGGTATATTGATAGATAGATAAATAATATATAGATAGATAGACAAATAGACTAATAAATGCATACACCCATATATAGAAAATAAAATAGGGTGATAGATAGATCGACATATACACATATAGATACATAGATATATATATGGATATGTAAATAGACGAATAAATATAAAGAAATAAAGATAGATAGATAGATAGAAAAATAGAAATATAGATAGATATATAGATTAGATAGATAGATGATAGGTAGATATATATACAGATAGACAGACAGATAGATAGATAGATACACCAATAGAAATATCTACATACATACATATAGATAAATAGATAGATAGATAGATAGATAGACATATAGATAGATAGATTGATTGATTGATAGACTGATAGATAGAAATGTAGATAGGTAGATAGATTAGACCGATAGATAGATAGACAAAAATATAACTAGACATAGGAATACTAATAGATAAATACACACATAGATAGATAAATAGATAGAATAATAAGATAGATAGACAAATAAACATATAGATAGATAAGTAGATAGATATATAGAACAATTAGTTATACAAATAGATAGATATATAGATATATTGATTGATTGATTGATTGACAAATAGATAAACAGATATATATATATATATAGACAGATATGCAAATCTACTAATAGATAGATAGATAGATAGACAACTAGACAAGTAGACACTTAGAAAGAAAGAAAGATCGATATATAGATAGACAAATAGGAAAATAGATAGATATATAGATAGACAACTTGACATATAGAAGATCGATGGATAAATAAATTGAAAGATAAATAGATAGAGAGTTAGACAAATATATAGATATATAGATTAATAGATATGATAGATTGACTGATAAACTAATAGCCATATAGATAGATTGATTAACAAATAGAAAAATAGAATGATGCTGAAAAACATAAAATAAAGGATAGATATATAAACATATAGACATATAAATAAATAGAATGATAGAAAGAGATATAGATTTGTAGATAGCAAGGCAAGTAAACTAATAGACAGATAGATTGATTGACATATAGATATATAGATAGATAAACAAATATATAGTTTGATAGATAAAAATGTAGACAGATAGATTCATAGGCAGATAAAGAGATAGGTAGATATACAGATAGTTAGACAGACAGATAGATAGATAGAAGGATAGATATATAGATATATAGACAAATAGATAGATAAATAATTGTTAGACACAAAGAAAGAAATAAAGATAGATAGATAGATAGACATATAGATTAATAGATACATAGATAAATAGTGAGAGGGACAGATAGATAGAGATATTAAAAAATAGATAGATAGATGCATAGGCACATAAACAGAATGACAGATAGAGATATAGATGTATAAAAAGATAGACAGATAGATATATAGATAAATAGACAACTAAATAGATAGAGAGACAGGCAGATAAATAAATAG